>LGRX02026033.1:0-30155 GCA_001247695.2 Cymbomonas tetramitiformis | reverse complement strand
CTCCATTATCAACCATGCCCAAATCAGTACGTCTCGTAGTCCGAATTATCATATCAAATCACGACCGTGCGATATATGGCGCTAGGGCGCCCGTTGGGGCGATTCCTAGCATGCTACTTGCGTACGCGTACACCTGTGCTGACAGCGAGGTCTTAGCGCATGACCGACACTCAGCCATGCATCCCCGACAACCTATAGGCCGAGTTTAATGCTGGTTATAGTCCAAAATATTATTTTGAATCATGTTTGGGCGATGTACGGCGCTTGGGTACCCGTTGGAATGAACATTTGCATGCTACTTGAATCACGTTGGATCGCTTGGAATATAATAGGTTTTCACATGGAAGGTGGAAGTTTACAACAATATATACAATTGGTATCATGATACCAAATTGTTCCATGATATGTGAGTGATTAGATATGATGACTGCCTTCAATTTGAATGCTTTCCCACTTGATTCGGCGGTGTGGTGTGCCTGAAAAAAATTATTGAAAGAGGCATGTCATTTTCGACATATTTGTCAAGCAGGTAATCCGGAAAATCACTACCCATTGTGTTATATACGTCCAGTGAGAAGCCTCCAAGTGGAATATCGACCAATGGAGCATATGGCAAATTAGTTTAGGTCATAAATGTGCCAAGATATGGATGGTAGCCCAACCGAACCAACGGAGATGCCTGAAAAAATTCGCGGGGATTCAGTACTTGTAATAGTACTGAACACGATTTCAGTACTATTACAAGTACTGCCGGGCAGTAGCCACTAAAGTCGAGCACACCACCCGGAGCTGTGACCGTAGCCAATGGAGCTAGGCAAGCGGAGCAAACTAAACAGACAACAAACAACACTTCACTGGAAACAGATATACTTCTAGCTGGGTGCCCGGGGACTTGTCCCGGCACAACCCACCACTGCGGCTAAGGCTACTGTAATCACACCTCCAGGATAAGAAATAAAACAATCTAGCCACTGTAAAGCTGGTCGGCAGAGCCGAGTTCAGCAGACGGATCCCAAGGCAGGAAAACATCCGAAGTAAGTTGAGATGAGAATTGATAAGTTCCGACACCACCAGACCCAAGCGGGTCAGGCGGATCCCAGAATGGAATGGTAGAATCACCAGACTGGTAAGTAGCCGCGGTCGATTGAGAAAAGAACTGCGGCACATCCCGCGGCGGCAATGACGAACCAGCAGGAACCACAGGCGGGTAAAGAGAATCCAGTAGTGCACCATGGAACTGTAGTGAGCCGTAGCCGTAAGTGGCTCCGGGCTCAACCCGGCCCCTGACACCACCGCCGACCACGAGGGTCGGCATCGCCGTAGCACTGAACAGAAACGTAGCCACCATAAAAAGAGTGAGGGCAAATTCACCAACGCCAAATGGCCTGGAGCCTCTGGGGACTCCGAACCGCCGAAATGTTGCAGCCGCCGGCGGTGCACCCCCCTCAATTTCAGTCAGGCAGACACCAGGAGGGTAGTTGGAGCCCTCCCCATCATCATCGGAATCACACACCTCAACAGGCCCAGGCTCAACGTCAAGCCAGTCAGGGTGGATAGTGTTAAAAGTCTTGAAAGAATTGTCAGCAGGAGCCACGTGGCCGAGAGACTGAGAGGCAGACGGTGGCACAAAGGTGGCACGGCTAACCTCATGCAGGTCAACCGGCTCATCATGCACAGGTGCAGAGGCCCGCGGCAGCAGCTGCTTGTCAGTGGCCGGCTCAGCAACACCACCAGCAAGCGGACCGCTGACCGCAGAAAATGCAACACGGCCAATAGAGAGATGCTCAGTAGGTGCAGACTCAGCAGAGGCAGCAGCATCCTTGAACTGCTGCAGAGCCGTAGGCTCTGGAGCAAAGGAATGTGCAGATAGCTCACAGATTTCAGGTTGCCCCACGAGAGCACATAAGTGCTCCATGGACCCTTTACCGGAATATCCTAGTTCACTAGATATCAGAGGGTCCCGAACTGTGTGGATAAACCAAGGATGGTAATTAGTTTGAAAATCGTAACCTATTACAAACTAATTAGCCGATTCTTCTAACTAATATGATTATAATTAGTTACAACCCCCAACCGATATGATTGTAATTATGCACATTCTCCAAACCTATTAGGTTACCTATTAGTAGACTACTGCAACCTATTTGATTAGTATTCTTACAGATTTCAAACCTATTAGGTTAGATGCTTATTTCCAGTGAGAACCTATTTGATACTAATTAGTTCAGCTTGGCAACCTATTGTGTTAGTAATTTCGGAGCTGCACAACCTATATGATAACAGGTTTCAAGACTAATTAAACCGGTTTGAGACTACAACTAAGCAAATAAGGTAGGCAGGAAAACACATGCACTGTGGCAAGTCAAATTAATACTTAGCACTCACTCGCAGCAATCACTGATTCTAACCCTGAGCATATGCTCCAAAGTGTCCTCCTCAGTGTTTTTTCGCAGGTCGTCATGCATTCTGCCCGCTGCACTAAACGTCCGCTCAACACCCGCAGTAGTTGCAGGGCATCCTAAAAACTGAAGAGCCATGCGGTAAACATCAGGCAGGTCTTTGGCTTTTGCGTTCCACCACACCATCACGTCAAAACCGTCCTCGTTAGCTTCTTGGGGCAAGGAAAGATAGCTATCCAGCTGATCTTTCTTCACAACAGGTGTGCTAGCCCCCGTTTTTTTCCTCAAGAAAGATGCCTCACCAAATGAACGGGGATCGGAGGCTTGCACAGCAGGTGAGCGGGCAGCCTCGGCAGCCACGGTGGGCTTGAAGTTGGTCCATGCAGTTCTCAAAAAGCTCATGGCCCGATCACGCGGCATGTTGCCACCGTCGTAGATGTTGCAGCCGTCGAAGTCCCAGTTTTTAAAGCGAGGATCCAGAAGCGTGGACACGATGTAGTCCTCTAGGATGGACATGCTCAAGTCGTTCACCCACCGTTGGACGAACTCGTCGTGCATGGCCTCGCGACCAGTGCGTACAGCAGGTATTAGACTAGAATGTCGAAGTACCGATCCATCGGCCAACACCAAGTCCACAGTGGGATCCAGTTCGCACTCGATGAGGTAGGCGGTCATGGGTAACACCAACGACATTGTGACATACTTGGTGCCCTGGATGATCCTGGTGTAGTCATACACCGGCTGCAAAACTGGAAGCTGTAGGCATCCCCACGCGAACACTGAGCATTCGTTGTAGCTAATAAAAGATATAAAATATTTCACAACATGCTACCAGCCGTTTCACCCTTTACCTACACTGCACAACCACTGAAGTCAAGGCGGCTCAAACATGAAGAAACGTCAACGTACCGCGTGCTGGATGGTCTGCCAATCCGTCAGGTCTAATTGGAAGTCACGATAAGTGGATCCGACGTCGTCAGTGCTCATCTTTAACTGAAGGGACTCCACGTCGAACATCTGCAATGCCGTTTGCTGGGGCGGAAACCACTCCCACTGGAGAAAGATGCTATTCCAGCGAATAGCTACGGAACGTGCTGGCTGAGTCGTTGGGAGCTGGTACTTTTTTTGGCAGCGATGGAGGCAAGACAGCCCAAGGGGAGATCGACGGAATAGGGCGGCTATCCCCTTGGTCTTGGTATGGACTTTGTCGATGGCAGGGACCTTCAGGAAGGCCAAGACGCATCTCTGTCCGACATGGCAAGGGCAAGGGGAGGTCTCAAACTCAGATAACCCCTTTTGAACATTGCTTGCCCCATCGGCGACAGCCTTGTGCAAACAGTCGCGAACTGTATCGACTGCCTGAGCAGCCTCTGACCCAGAAGAGGCAGTGATGAACTTGCCAACACCGATGTGTGCAAGCGCCGATTTCGTCGCGGACTCTATCTCAGCGCCAGTGTGAGCCACCTCGCCGAAAGGTACAGCTCGAACCAACACCTCGGAAATGGACGTGTCACCAGCTCGCCAGAAATACAGCAAGATTCCAAGCAGCGCGATCCCATTCTCGGACCAAATATCAATCGCTGCGAGTGAACAAACAGAAAGTCAAACGTTGTTTGATGAAAAAAACAATCAACCATAGTAGGGTATAATATTCACGGCCGTACGAGAAAGATACACCGAGGTGAAAGATACTTATACCGTCAAACAGTAATATACTAACAGTCAACGACCCGCACAGGGTAAACTATTCACATCCGGAAAATGTGGAAGCAGCGGTTGACAATACCTGAAGAGGGGAGGACACCGCCTGCCACGTGTCGAGCCACTTTTTGCCGATCGTGAGCCAAGGCCCTGCCTGCTTTGACACAAAGCTGGCGCACAACATTGTTCTTCGTGGGCATGGAGTAGGCCCCTTCAGACGCGAACATCAAAACATCGGAGAGTTCAGTGTCACGTTCCGGGAGGCTCAGCGGACGTGCCCGCTTGCACAGCCAGGGCACGACTTTTCGGGTCAGCTGGTCCCGCTTGCCAGGCGGCCAAGAAGTAGAGCTCTTCGAGATCACGCTCTGGACACGGGGATCATCGGATCCGCCCCGGGGATCGGCCCCATCAAGGAAAGCCTCAGCTTCCAGTTCAGCAAGGTGACTCTTGTGGACGTAGGAGAGGTGCTGTCGGGCATTGGTGGTGTTGGTGCAGGAGGCAAGCCGGGCATTGCAGTTCTGGACGGCGCATCTGAGACCGATGGGAACGTTGGTGGTGGGGCAGATAATCTCGTTGAACAGCGACCAAACCTGCAAGGAAGCCACCAACAGTACATGTTCGTTATTACTGTCAACGACGGAAGCAGCCCAAATTAACAAACAGATATCAAACTCGATGAAGTTTAACACAGCGCTCGCACGCTAATCTCGCCGAAAATCCTTTTGAGAATACTACTAAAAGAATTGAGAATTCCACAACAGCACCGACACAAGCAAGTCAACAACGAACCTTTGCAGCCCTACGGCCTCGCATGGCAGGTCGAAGGATCTCGTCCGGCTCATCATCATCATCTTCATCGCTACCGACGACATTGTTAGCGGACGGGTGGGTATTTTCAGGCGCAGCGCTACTGGCGGCAGCAGCAACTACAACAGGGGTGTGGTCGTTGACAGGGGTTTTGCGTTTGCGTTTGCCGAGCTTCAGTGGTTCCAGTTGAGAGCGCTCCTTTCTGAAGGTGGCTATGTCGTCCTCCAGACCGGCTAGGTTCTCGATGGGCTCCCAAGTATCATGCGCTTGACTGTACCCTTTCCACCGGATGAGCCACTCCTCAACCGTGCGATCGCCTACTTTAGACAATCGTTCCGCTAAAATACTCTCAACATCGTAGATATCATCTGCGTTACCGCGATGGTCAAATTCGTGATTGGGCGTGCGCTTGATCGGCCCCTTGCCGATGGGTGGCAGCCTGCTACTATTGCTCGAAGGTTTGCTTTTCTTGGCTGCCCGCTTACCGTTACCGCCCATGATGAACAACTAGAGCTTTGACTGGGGATGCTGGGTGCTTTATACAGTAGTCTTCAGCATGGTGGTGCTGGTCGGTGGTGAAGCATTTCAACATTTCAAAATCTGACCATAATATCGGACGGCGCAATGTCAGGGCATGGGCATTCTACCAATCACCGTGCACCGTGCCGACCTAACCGATTTTTCGCTTTTTGCGGGCAACCAATCCGATTAATAGTGTATGCGATTTATTTGCTGTGGAATTTTGAAAACCGATTGTATTGCCGATTATTGCCCACGATAACCGATTCGATTGCGGTATGCGATTTGCCACAACCTATCCGATTAGTAATTAGTCCACGCTGGTAATCGATTCGGTTCTAATTAGGCCACGCTCCAAACCTATACGGTTTATAATTAGTTCCGAGTAGAAACCTGTTCGATTGTAATTAGTCACGAATCGCAAACCTATTTGATTGGTAATTCTCGATCGGGGAAATCGATTCGATAGGTGTATACACTATTAAATCGATTAATCATAATTCCTCGACTAATCGATTACCATCCTTGGGATAAACTGTCATAAGATAATAAACCCTAAGCTAGATATACCCGGAACGGTCTCGCAACGGTCTCGGATACTAGCCTACCTGTGACACAGCGTGTGTCACAGCACGAACCTATAGATCAGTCAGCGGTCCAGTGTTGGTCCTAGGGGTCTGTCATAGGGGCCTGCACCGGGACTCCCAGTCAGGGCTGCCTATACAGATTCAAGCACACCACCCCAGCACTGTGGGTGGTGACTGTCTAGGAGAGTCAGAATGTTAAGATAAGTTAGGGTAGGAGCTAGGGTGACAAACCTAACTGCTAATTCAACTGTGCAATTCTGATACACAAATTGAAACCCTCTAACCAGCACAAGAGAAACCATACAGGCAATGCAAGTCCTGCTAAACTACTGAAAAGCTCTGTGCCAGTAAGTCAGATTGAAGAATTCAAAGGTGTCAAAGCAAAAGCATAAACCAGATTGAAGACCATGTTGAGGTCAAAGTACATCTCAGCACACCACCATGAAAGTGGTGTACTGCCAGAACCAGAAACATAACTACTCGGTGTCAAAGCTCAGAGGAGCACCGTCACCACAATGAGCACCGTAGTAGCCCGCAGTAGCACGGCGGAGTAACACAGGGCTGCCAAAGTGCAAGGTGTCGGTCACTGAGAAATCATTCGCCAGAGAATTTGACGGAGTTGGTGTTGTTGATTCGTCGATCACGGGAGGTTGCACCGCACCAGGGTGCTGCCAAGTGCTGCCCGAAGGTGGCGCCTCGTCATCCGAAGACGATGCCGGCGACAACGGAGGACCGTCCTCAAATAAGATGCCAGGCGGCGGCGGCCCGGGATGCCACGGCACCGGAGCCATATAGAGGCCCTGCCGCCTCTGTACCCGCCGGTGGAGACGAGGCGGGATGGCACATGGCACCGTGACAAGCGGTGACTCCTCACTCCTGCACAGTACAGGCTGCCGCGCAGCCCGACCCGATACCTGCACAGGGTCGATGTCGTTGGCCACCGTATAGGTGGCAGCTCCTACCCCCATGACAGAGATCAAGAGAACGAAGGAAAGAAGGAAGGGCATCCCCCACAAGCCCGCGTGGGCGGGGAAGCCCCACGGAGGCTTTCCACAGCCGTGGCTGCGGGGAGTACCGTCACGCCAATCTCCCAGAGCACCACCAGAGTGAGGCGCTCGGGCCGCGGGCGTCGACGAGTGATTTGCCGAGATGGCCGAAGCCCGCGGCTTCACGACGAAGCTGCCGTCAGCGAGGTCCTCGTAATCGTCCGTGTCGTAACCCGTGAGATCAACCGGTCCGATGGCGGCGTGGTTCACGGTCTGAACGAACCCAGCGAACTCACCGTCCGCGTCCGCCGTGGTGGTCACCCGCGCCGATTGAAGTGGCGCGGGCTTCACATCTTCTCCCTGCGAGACAGGCATAGCAGGGGCCGGCACGGCGGATACCGATGCCGCCGCACCACCTGCCGGAACCTGCTCCTCCGGTGTGGCCACCGCTGCGGCGGGTACGCACACCAGAGCCGAAGCCCCCTGCCTGTTGCCGGCAGGAGGCGGGAAAGACGCGTGAGTGTAATGCACCTGCGGGTTGGCCGCGGAGTGAACCTCCGCGGCAAGATCGTCAAGCCGGCGGAGAATGTCATCCCCCTCGGAAGCCGGCTGCTGCTCCACGGCGAAGCCGTAGGCGGACACGTCGATGCCGCCGACCGTTCCCGCACAAAGCACAGCGGGCGGCCCGTACGCGGCTGCCGCACGCGCGAAGGACTCCGCCCCGTCATCCGCCGCCTGCTGGAACAACGCACACATGGCGAGTGCGTGCACCCCCTCTGCGTCCTCCTCGTCGATGGGAACGCAAAATGCCGCGGCAGAGGTGGGCGGGTGCTGGCGCCCGCCCAACGGGCAGTCGCGGTAGAAGTGATACGCCTCACCTTTCCCCGCCTTCTTGCACCTACCGCAGAACGGCTTCGCTCGTTGATCGTCGCGGTCGAATCCCACCGGCGGGGCTTTGTGGGTCCCCACACGGAATCCACGCGGTTGCTGCCCCCGCTGCTGCTGCTGCCGCTGCTGCACCCGCTCCCGTTGTTGCCGTACAACCGGAGCGGCCTCACCTTGCTGCCGCTGTACGAGCTCCTTCAGCTCCGTGATCTTCTGCAGCAGTGCGTCGTACTCGCTGCTAGACAGGTGCGCGGAGACGCCGTCCGCGCCAGAAGCCGCCTTCCCCCCGCCCGTCTGTGCCCAAGCCTGGTAAATCTCCACAACCATGGAACGGAGCGAAACCAGTGACACATGAGCCAAGTCAGCGGTCATGGGATAGCGGACCTTCACCGCAGCGTAGAAGGTCGGGTCGAGTCGGGTGTAGAGGCCCAATTTTCTGGTAGCCTCCGTCGGTGTCCAGTCGGACGCCCTGTTATCCCGCACCAAACGCTGTTCCTTAGCCAAGATCGGCTGCGGGTCAACGTTCGCGGGATAACGTAACGCGGCGTGCTCCTCCTGCTGCGACTCCCGTAGTGCCACCGGCACACAGCCCTTGATAACGTCAACGAGAGCTCGCCGTCCATCTCGGTCAGTCGAAGAATCCGTACCAGTGAGCCAGACGTAGGCGTTGCTGTGCTTCTCCACCACGAGAGCCAGAACGTCGTACAAGAGGCCATTCACCTTGTTGACCACCGGAGCCCGAGGGTCGTCGAGGTCAAAGGCACACAGTTCCAGTCCGGCCGACTGAAACTCCGTACGCAGCTGCACCACCAGGTCGGACAGAAGGCCAGCGTCGTCCGTACCGCGAAAATGATGTTTCTTGTCACCAAGAATATCCTCACGGATACTCTTGGCCCAAGCCCGATGGAGTCGCGCCTTGTAGATCTCGTCGACGAGCTTGGACCGGTCCTGCAGGTAACGCCTGACGGCAACGTCCTCGTCTACGTTTGATGCAGGGTTGGGGGTAGGAACAAAAGGCGTAGCCGCTGTCGGTGTGTTCCGCACCCCGTCGATCAACCTCAAAGAGGCATCGATGTCACTGTCCCTCGTGAGGGACTTCTTGGATCTCGTGGTTACTCCCATCTCTAGAAAGGCCTGAGGGGAGGCGGTACGCTGTAACACGTTTGGGTAGGGTCGCAGAGAAAATGTGACGTCACAGACACGGAAAGAGCGGTCGGGCCATGCTAGCGAGGGGCGAAGGAAGATGTCGTCGAAGTCAAAGGTGCCAAGGTCACCAGCCCAAAACACGGCAGCAGGCGGGATCAGAGCGAGCAGAGAACCGCGAATAATGAACATTGCGACGACGAAACCCAATCCAAGCCGGCACCCCATAGCTGCGGCTCAAGTCGCTCACCGCAAGCCGCTCATCTCATAATCTCCACTAACGCCCAAACGCGCAAACGCGCACCACCTCTCCGAGCGGCCGTTTAGCCAATCATGGCCAAACTAGCAAGTGGAATAAAGCGTGGATGGGGCCACGACCTACCGGAATATCCTAGTTCACTAGATATCAGAGGGTCCCGAACTGTGTGGATAAACTGTCATAAGATAATAAACCCTAAGCTAGACCCTACGTTTCTAGACGGGTTCAATACACGTGTTGAACACGTATTGGAGACATATTGGAGGCATATTGGAGACGGTATGCTAATATCTGGACATTCCAATACACGTGTAACATATTGGCCAAACTATTGAACCGCGATCAGCCTGGACACAGCGAAAATGAGTATGCTAGCATGGGCACCCAAATGGTGCCAGACTCACCCACTCGCACTTGGTATCATCTAAGGAAGGGTCTAGCGTTATGGGGACAAGTTTTCACGGCATTTGGACGCGTATCGCAGAAGTCGGTTCTGGGGGGCTTTTTGAATTGGGGCCCTGATGTATTGAAATAAGGCAAAACGATTGGAGGGGTGTTCAATATGTCTGCAACCGCCTGCAACACACGTACTGAACATGTGTTGAACACATGTTGAAACATTCACGCATAAGGAATCGTTCAATACATGTGCAATATGTCTACAATCAGATGAATCATTCAACACGTTTGCAATATATGTGTTGAACACATATTGAAACATTCCCTCATGCAGAATATCTTTAGTACATGTGCAATATGTCTACAATCAGATGAATCATTCAACATGTTTGCAATATATGTGTTGAACACATATTGAAACATTCCCTCATGCAGAATATCTTTAGTACATGTGCAATATGTCTACAATCAGAGTGAATTATGCAACACATGACTGCATGGGGTAAAGGGGTAAGACCCCCCTGCTGCTCACATATTGCATAATACTTACAATATGTCCGCAATACGTATCTGGTATATTACAAGTATATCAAATGTGTACAGAGGCACTACTATGCGTCATCACACTTTCTGCAGTACCACATTCCAGTGGGGATGTCGGTGAGCCCTGCGCATCGCACGTGCATATATAGCCTCTTTGCAGCCTGCCCTCTCACACAGAAGGAGCTCGCCACCGACTCCATACTTCCCGCATGTGTCAAAGTGACCATCACTACCTACGGGCCTATCAACGAGTGCAAGTTTCTCCATATTGCGGTCGCTCGTATCAAGTATCACCGCTGAATCCATGCAGGTGTGTTTGACTATCACTACTTGCGCTTGGACTTGATTGGCCAGTAGGTAGGGCTCTCGGTTGTCCATAGTGTACTTGGAGGTGTCCCATGGGTTGAAGGTGTAGTAAGCCTTGGACACCTTGTCCACGCCGAGGATGGAGTTCATCAGCTTGAAGCTTGCGATCTGAGCTTCCGTGGGCACGGGTAGCCAATCACACTTTAAAAAAGTGTAGAGCACACCGCCAATGCTAACCCGCAGAATGGCGTTGATGATACCATACCTGCGCACGAAATGTTCAATGTTTTTTGTAATATACGTACAACATATCTATAGTATGTTGGGGACGTATTGCATATATGTTGCAGAGATATACGAAAAGGCAAAGAAGCATGCAAACTGGTGGTTGAGGTCGTACCTGTCCTCCCACTCGTCATCGGCATCGGCATCATTCTTGGGGAAGGATGCGCGGACGAAACACTGGTTTGTCACTTTCCCTTTGTCCCCGTCTCTAGTGCGATAGAAGACACCGCCGATGTTCACCTTGTTGTACTTGGAACACATGGGTTCGGGACCCATCATGAGCGACTTCTCGTAAGCCGTGTATTGACGACCAAGCCATCCTTCTTCAGGGTCCTCCAATGGACCGAACACGATCGCGGGCACAACACCCACCTCTTGTCGGTACCGCAGTGCTTGTTTAGAGCGCGCGGCATTCTCCCTGTGATGACAACATATTCTTAGTATACTTACAATATAATTATGATAAACATACAGAAACAAGTTGACAATATGTTGCAGGTATACTACAGATAGTACATGCGTGCGAGCTTGCAGGTTGCACCTCCGCCGGAACAGGTCGTACTCAGCATGTTGTTGAAAAAGCTTTCGGTAAGCGGGAATACTCGCTCGCATCCAGCGGGTCAGTTGGTCAATCTCCAAGGACGTTAGTTCCAATGGCTTGCCCTTCTCCCCGAAGGTAGTGACCACGATGCCGGGAGCGGGGCCCGCCATCAAAGCCCGCGGGACACGGCCGGCAGTAGCTCTTTCTCGGTTCAAAAGCATGGCCAGGATGCCTCGTAGGGAGCGCAAGGTTTTCAACCTTAGATAGCCGTTCATGATGCTTGCCACGGGGAACGCATTGTTCTTCACCCACCTAGCTAGCTTGCCATTCATGGACTCGAAGGCATACATCCACCATTCACGCACAGGTCCGAATCGCAGGAGCAGATCGGCCCAGTGCCAGATTTTATGGGTGTTGATTGCAAGCCACTGTGGAGGACCATTCGCTTCCAAGTCCTCAAAGAAAAGTCTGGTCTGCTCTCTCAAATACTCCATATCCTGCACATACGAATCAATACGTTTGTAACATATATTCAACATACCTGTGACATGTGGAACTCATATCACACCAACATTGAATACGTACCTGAGGTTCTATGGAATGCGCAGTGCATTCCCGTATGGTGATAGTCAGTTTGGACACAATGTCCTGCAGCGCATTGTCGACTTCACCATCATCGCGAGGCCAAGAGGACAATACCGCCAACAACTTGGACTCGAAAGCCTTCAAAGCCTCATGCGCCTTGAGGTGCTTTGTGTATTTTGCGCCGTTGGAGGCGGTTGAGGTGCGCAACAAATGCTTATGCCCATCGCCCCACCGGGTGACTCCCCGCAACTCCTTCAAGAAGGCGAGTGCTGTTTCCCGAGAACGTAAGGTGGCGTCGAAGCCTTCGGGCGCGGTGGGATCCCCCATGGACCGTTTGTCATTTTGTACACCTCATGCGGTTCCCCTGTCCGTGTTGCCGTATACCGTCAACACATGTATGACATATTGAACACAATTACAGAAATGTTGCACTAATACAAAACTCACCTTTCGAATTCTGCACCCACTCCGTTTGCCCCCATTCTGGGTGCAGGCCCTACTCCTCGGCAAAGTTGCGCGCGGCCTCGTTGAAATCCAGTCCAAGCAGCGTTGTTGCAAGCCTGTTTCCCAAGTTCATGATTTCGTGCATAGGATCATAGAGCCAATCCAACGCCAAGTTAAAGTACGACAACCTTGCGAATGCGGTGGGCAACTTGAATCCGGTGGCCGAGAAACGTTCCGCCATGTCCGCTTTCGACCAACCTGATTTGGAAAGTGCCTCGTGTATTTCGCCCATTCGCTTGACAAACTCATGCGTGTAGTTCTCCGGCGGCCCTGCATGGCACGTGCACAAGTAATACAACATATCTGTGGGATGTTGCAGGCATGTTGATGCATGTTGCAAACATGCTGCAAACAATCAAACTGGGTGGCATAGCGATGAGAGCGTACCAGGAGGATGTTGCTTGAAGAATGCGTAGAAGATTCTTCCCAGCGCTGGACTGTGACATCCTTTCGTACGGCACAACATGCAACACTTGTAGGCGTTTACATCCATTCGCTTCCCGGCATCGACCAAGCCTTTGTAATCCATGATCACCCCGAGTAGCATGCACCGTGCACGAACATACTCCTCGGAAAAGGCGTCCCAAACTCCGCAGCCCGTCTCCCACTACAACTCCTCCAACTCATCGACCAGCTTGTTGTACAAAAGAGTCGTATCGGCGGGATGGATGCCATTAAGAATACCGTAGACCTCAAGGTACTCGTACTTGGAGCGTATCTCCGGCGGCAAGTTCAAGATTTGGAAATACATGGGAAACACGCCCGCCTTGTTTTTTCCATACGGAAGCCCCATCCGCGCAGAACAGGATGATTATATCCCGCAACTCCTGGAAGAACTCTGGGTACCGCGCCTTCTTCTCTTTCCACGCATCTCCGTCTGCACACTCCGGACAAAATACAACTCACCGCGGTATACATACAACTGTATGTGTACATCTGCAATATGTCAAAGACATACGTTAAGTGTATTGCAGATATGCCCTTTGTAGATCCTATCACAAGCATTGGGATCATAGACGCGTGCTGGGCTCTTACCCCAAATTGTGTCTTTGCGTCCACTTTCAGGAGACGTATGACGGCCATGCGCCCGCATGAGCTCAGCAACTTCAGGTGAATGGAATAGCCTCCGGAAAATTTCCTTCAAGGGCCACCAAAGGAATTGCAATCGCGGCTTCTTCGGAGTGCCATCCTCCGGAGTGCCATCCTCCTCCGCCGCTCCAAAGCTTTGCCACCGGCATTCTTTACAGTGTGGACAATGATCCGCGTTCTCCAACTCCTTCTCGTACAAACAACATCCATTGACGCACATGTCCACTCGTTGGTACGGCGTACTAAAAGCGTCGAAAGTACCCATAGCTTTAGCGAACGTCAAGGGGAAATGGGTTTCGCGAAGCTCATCAAAGTTGTGAAGTAGGATCTCACACAACGAGGAAAACGATTTTTGGGTCAAGTTTTCCTCCAAGTTCCATTCCAGAAGATCCGCGAGGAGCTTAGTTGATCGCCGCACGTTGTGGTCCTGCGTACACATCGCAATTTCAGTGGTTGTCAATACATATGCAATATACTGCAATACATTGTCAATATGTAGGAGATATGCATACTACATATTGCACGTGCAGTTCACTGCACGATATTTGGCATAATAACGCGTTCTTACCGTCTCCCCTCCGAAAAGCTCCTTTGCAGCATTCACAATACTTTCCAATTGTGTAGCGATCGTTGCTTTAACGGAGTGGACGGCATCTCCGTCGTCTTCTTCATCGAACCCCAAATCCTCCCCACCGCCATCCTTGGTCTCACCATCGGCATCCTCGGTCTTAGGCGCATCGCCATCCTCGTCGTCGGGAACTCCGGCCTCGCCGCCTTGACTCGACACATCCTTGGCTTCCACGTCTTGTTGTGCGTGTACCACCTCGTCTTGTGCGCTTGTCCTCCCGGCTTCCTCAACATGTTCGCCCTCCTTGTCATCCATCGGGACGTCCACATCCGTATGTCTGTAGGAGAGTTGCAATGCACCTTCAATACGTTGTCAACATATTGCGAATGTGTTGTCACGCAAGCTTGCCCAATCATTCATGGGAGAGAAAGGGCGGAGAGTACCTTAAGGTTTCGCCACGGTTGCCACAAACTACAGCATCGATTTCTTCAGGGTCCGGTGCGGGTGGCTGGATCTGCCCGTGGAGTTTCCGATGTCGTGTGCGGGTGGCCTTGCTCAACACCTTTAGTACAACTCCGCCGTAGCACATGGCACAATCACATATAAACCGCCCTCGCTCCAATGTTACCGAGCCCATATTTCGACGATGCATTGCATGGAGCGAGAGCCAAGGATCGGCTTCGCCCGCCGTGTTCTTCACCTCACCCATCTCCGTGTCCTTCGCCTCAGCTGGCTCTTCCACCGGAGATCTGCTTCGCCCACCGCAGTATATCTCCCATACATATTCAATATACCGGCAACGGTTTCTGATATATTGCAACATATTATATCATGAAAAATCAGTATGCAAGTTGAGGTGCCTAAATATTCATACATACCTCATGGGCTCTTCCATCTCGGCAGCCATGGCATCCGTGGTAACTGCAATTAAAGACCAAACTCCAACGCACGGATCAAATCTCGCCAATCATTTATTGTCGAAACGCTCCTCCAATGTCGCCCAAGGCACCGAACCTCCCGCACATTGTCTCGTGTAGGATTATCGAGTTGAGAGTCGTCGGGCAGCAGCGAGCCGTATGTAGTCGCCTCGAAGTTGCCATCGTGTACTAGGTAGACAACAGTTTCCATACGGATCGGTGTCAAAATTGCTTGATGAGCTTCGAAGAAGTCGTAGGCTTCTTCCGCATTCGATGGTAGGTTGTCTCCCTCGGGGGTAACGTCAAGTGGAAATTGGTGAGGACTACGTTCCGCGTCAACAGTGACTACATCAATGAATCCAGAAATCCCGAATTAGTACCTGCCGTCGTCTAAACCAGCTGAATTTGCCTCCTCGTGCGCCTCGGGGGGCGCCTCGCCCGCATCTCTGCACAATATCGTCCCAACATGTTTCCAACATCCCATCAACATGCTGCAACCATCACGATAGCGTGCTGCAGCATAGTTACGGCCAGGGTAGAAGTCTTCCAAAAGTCTTTACGGCCCGTAAACTGTATTTCCTCTGGCCCGCTTTCGGCCAAAACGGTCAAGGACGAAAAATGCCCGCCGCAGGCGCTAAATTTTGAAATTAAGTATGGGGATTTGATAAAAAGTGGCATGAAATGCCTATATTTTTGGCCGAAGCTTGGCCGGCTCAATTTTTTGTGCGGCCCGGGGGCGAAATCACCTTCGGCCCGATTTCGGCCCGGAGCGAGCTTCTGCGGCCCCGGGCCGGCCCGCCACGGTAAGACTTCTACCCTGGTTACGGCGAAAGCAAGTAGGCAAGGAAACATGATGAAATGTATCACCTGGAAAAGCTCTTCGATATGGACGATGAACTAGTCGACATTGAGGATGCCCGCAAGTCAGGCATGCTACTTCCAATGGTCCCATCTAAAGCATGCCCCTCGTGCGCCTCGTACGCCTCGGGGGGCGCCTCGCCCGCATCTCTGCACAATATCGTCCCAACATGTGTTCAACATTCCATCAACATGCTGCAACCATCACGATAGCGTGCTGCAGCACTATTGCAGCGAGCCACGTGAGGAATGGTGGGAGGGAAACCATGCCCCACGAGAGTCCCTTACCTTGCACTCCCGCCGGCTAGTGGAGGGCTCGTGGGTGCCTCGGCATTGGGCGGCGGGGGGGCCTCCTTGCTTTGGGCCTCGTGCGCCTCGGGGGGCGCCTCGCCCGCATCTCTGCACAATATCGTCCCAACATGTTTTCAACATCCCATCAGCATGCTGCATAGCGCGCTGCAGCATCATTGCATCGAGCCACGTGAGGAATGGTGGGAGGGAAATCATGCCCCACGAGAGTCCCTTGCCTTGCACTCCCGCCGGCTAGTGGAGGGCTCGTGGGTGCCTCAGCAGGGGGCGGCGGGGGGGGTCTCCTTGCATCGGGCCTCGTGCGCCTCGGGGGGCGCCTCGCCCGCATCTCTGCACAATATCGTCCCAACATGTTTTCAACATCCCATCAACATGCTGCAACCATCACGATAGCGTGCTGCAGCATTATTGCAGCGAACCACATGAGGAATGGTGGGAGGGAAATCAGAGTATATCTTCTAAAAGTTTTTGCGGCCCGCAGTTGCAAATCTTTCAGGCCCGGTTTCGGCCAGCCCGGCCACTCTCGAAAATTGCCCGCCGCAGGCGAATTTTTCGAATTTAAAGTATGGGAATATCATGAAAATCGAAAATTTCACGTAAAAGTTTGAGATGCTCACCGTTCGTCTACGGCCCGCAGCCTGATCCAATCCCGGCCCGCTTTCGGCCCGGCGTGACACGCTACGGCCCCGGGCCGGCCCGCCACGGTAAGATATATGCCCTGAGGGAAATCATGCCCCACGAGAGTCCCTTACCTGGCCTCTTGCATGCCACGAATCCTTTCGACAATCCGTTGCAAGCAATTAGGCACCGGTGGAACAAGTCGAAAAAATTTCCCCTTAAAGGTTACCGTTGCCGGTTCTAGCTCCAAGATGTCGGAAGGTGGTAACCAAGCCGGCCACGCGGTATTGTCTGGAGATAAATCGTGCGCCAATCTGGATAAATCGTGCGGGAGCAGTCGCTTTGGCAGCCACTTATGATGCCATACCGTGTTCACTTCCACATAGTGCGGATCGACTTTCCTGAAATGTGTTCCAGGATCCCTACAATATGCTCTCAATATATATGCAACATATGGTAACCATGTTGCATACATGTAGCAAAGAGTCCTGTGAAGCAAGAAAGACACAACCTCAACGTCGAGAAGAAAGAGAAAGGGTGCTACCTCGCGGACAACTTCAGTTCCCTCGTAGATATTGGAAGATGTGGAGGCTCAATCCACGCCGAAAGGCGTTCCTTCTTCGTAATCGTTTCATACTCCGGGTCGCGGAAGCCTTCCGCGGTACTCCAACCTTCCGGGAATATGAGCTTGATATTGGGAGGGGGTTTGAGCGATGTACCCTCCTGAGCATTGGAAGGTTTGATCGGCTCTCGATCGGCTAAGCACCCGCCTTGCGCGGGATTTCTCATCGCGCGCTTGGCTAACGAAGATTGTTGTACGGGGGGGGGCGCCTTCCCTTGGACGAGGGCGGCGGCTCTAGCCGAAGGCAAGCCGGTTCGATGTCGCTCCACATCACTTGGTGATGATGATTGAGGGGATCGTTCATGGCGAGGTCGCTTTTCACCATGAACAATTTGATCTCCTCGGACCATACTGCATTGAAGTCCCCTTTACCACGCCCATCACCCTCCGAAAATGTACTGCAACTATGCTGTAATATGTTGGACATATACTGCGGACATATTGACGATATGCTGAAGGAACTTTCAAGTAAAGCAATAACCCAAAAGTAGGTTTTCGGACGCCCCCCACAAAAAACGCACACAAGCTATGTCGCAAAATATAGCTCCTGAGTCCATATAACAAGTCTCACCAGAATTGAAGAACATGTTTTTTCAACTTTTTAAGGGCTCACTTCAACACTTCCGCAGCATACTGAAAGGGGGGGCTAAAGGCAGGGCTCAAGGTCTTGAGCCCTCACGTATTGAAGTGAGCCCTCACGTATTGAAGTGAGCCCTCACGTATTGAAGTGAGCCCTCACGTATTGAAGTGATCCCTGCCTTGAGCTCTGCAGGCGGTTGCACGCGGTTGCACGCATATTGACCTTTACAAAAATTTAAAAACTTTTTAGAGGAGAATCTGTTCAATACTACTTCAATACGGGAGGGCTCACTGCAATACGTTACCGCTTGCAGGCGTATTGAAATGGCGTATTGGAGATGTATTGAAAACTGCTGATGTCAGCTTTGCCAGTGCCACGTCAGACGGATCTTCGCAAAACTGACTTGGCATTTTTTCGACCCATCTCCAATACGCCATTTCAATACGCCTGCAATCGCTAACGTATTAGAATGAGCCCTCACGTATTGCAGTAGTATTGAACAGATTGAACGATTTTCGGGGAAACAATTTTGGAATTTTAATTTTTATGAGAATCTGCACCCCTCGTTCGTGAATCGAACGGCCGAATTCGTAACTCAAGAAGTACCCCCAAAATGACCCCTGAGATGGCCTGGATAAAAAAAGTTGTCATTGACCTTTAGATGGAGGTGGTACACTTCGCCAGCGAGGAGGAGCTCAACTCCTCGCAGACAAGGTGTATACCTCCAGTGGGACTCGAACCCACTACCGCAGGCTTTGAAGACCGACGGCCAACCACTAGACCATTGTGACAACGTGATTGAAAAGATGTTGCGTATTGGACTACAGTACAGTAACGTATGAACACAAATGAAAAGGGGGGTTAGACGTTCCCCCCCAAAAAAAGAAAAAGAGCGCGATGACAATCGAGATGGACGATGGACGAAATTTCAAAATGCATTTCCAAACGGTCGGTCGTCGCAGGTGCAATGCGCCCGACACATGAGGCCAACATGCGTGCACGATGCATGGTAATACCCAGCGCATCACGGCAACGTACGGAAGGCCTCCTGGAAGCACGTTGACGTTCCAGCAGCCGCCCTAGCCAGCAGAGGTGTAAACAAAGCCAGCAGAGGTGTAAGAAAGCCAGCAGAGGTGTAAGAAAAATGTCAGTCAAAGAGTTGCACGCTGAGTATGTAGAAAGCTGCGAGCTGTTTGGCGTTGAGCATACGCACGAGGGCTTCGTTGACTACGTTGCGAAGGTGAGGGCAAAGGGGGCACCTAGCGAGCCCAAAGGGATCGAGGAAACCCCATTGGCTTTCCTCGACAAAGGCAAGAAAAGGGCGAAGGAAGACGACGAGGACGATGAGGAGGGAGGGGGGGAAGGGAGCAAAAAAAGGCGCAAGGGGGCTCGCAGCGCGTTCGAAGCTCAACTAATTAAAGCATGTCACGAGGAGTTTGGTACGTACTAAGCATGCGGCTTCGTTTACTTAACTTGGTTCCTTCGGTGCATGAAAAAATATTGACTTGGGAAGGGTTTGGGGAGAATTACTTGCAGAATTGCGTGTGAAGGACGGGCGTCTTGAGCCCCTACTTCACGTGCCGAAGCAAGAGTCCGCGGTGTCGAAGTACGTCACCGCGGTACAAAACCGCTGCAAGTGGGCGACCGCGCCCACTAACTCCTTCGTGCGGGCGAAAGCCCGTTCGATCGTGAACAACAATCGATATCTTTGGAAGTGCGGCCGGTGGGCGACCGACACGAAAACCGGAATGTGTACGTGGGTGGACCCCCAAAAGCTACATCCGTACACCACGTGTATGGAGGAGGGGGTCCCTACCACATGCCCGGTGCGGCAAATCGCCCAGAAGATGGAGGTGCTCAAAGCCCTCCCCGAATTCGAATTGGAGGAGGGGCCTAACAGCAAGGTGGAGTGCTTGCAAGGGGAGGCAAGACAGCGGCTGGGTACGTTCCCACCCTCTAATACACGTGACACACGCTCGCAGTATATGTGAAGCATGCCACAGCACACCTTCAGCATACTCAGCATACTTGTGCACCTTTCTGAAAGGTAGGGCCACAATATGCCTGCAATATGTATGTAGTATACCTGCAACATACCTGTAACATACCTGTAACATACTGTACACATACGACATAAAACTTACGGTTGATAGCATTTTTTGTTTGCAGTCGCCTATCTCTACGACCACAAAGCCCCCGACAAGGACGACGAGGAGGAGGCTGACCGCCTGGAGGCGGATGCCAAGAAAAAGGAGGTGGAGGCCAAGGCCAAAAAAGCACCCGCCTCCGCATCCGCATCCGCAAAGGGCAAGGCCAAGGCCTCGGAGGGCCCCGCCTCCGCATCCGCAAAGGGTAAGGCCAAGGCGGCCGCGTCATCGGCCCCGTCACCGGCCAAGCCCGCCAAGCCCGCCAAGCCCGAAGCCCCCAATGTTGAAGACATCTTCAAGGTGGGGAAAGAGGTGGTGGTGTACGCGGGGGCTCAAACGGAGTACGAAGCGATGAAGAGTTCGCTCCGTCCCGACAAAGGCCAAGTCGTGACGAACACCGGCCGATTGAAGGCCAACGTCGGGCTGTTCGCCGGGTTGGTGGTGGCGAATGCGGTTGGGGATATTCTCCCCAACCACATCATGGACGGCCCCGATTTCCCCCTCACCGAGGGGCTCATCGGTATCAAGGTGCGCACCAACCCTTTCAATATGTGCACAATATGTGTACAATATGTCTGTTATAGTACTGTAATAGTACTGTAATAGTACTGTAATAGTACTGTACTATATTTCCAATATTTGACACATGTATTTCGTTTGGTGGGGCTGCAGGTAACTGATATCCTTGACATGAAGATGCTTTGCAAAGAGAAGCCATATGCATATGTCCGCAGCGCCATCTCCTACATCATGAAGGAGGTGGACAAGCGCCTCCCGGAAGGGATGGACGCTAGCCACCGAGTGGGGAATCCCGGCTCGGAGGCGTCCCTCCTCTTGCAGAAGGCCTTCATGCGCGAGGGAAGAACAAAAATAAAAAACCTTGTAGTGGACGTAGCCTACGTACGACAGGGGGAGCATTTGTGAAACAAATTTGACAATTTGTAATTGTATTCAATATTAATTGTGTTCAATATGCCTCTCGTTGACATATGCAATAGGTCCACAACATACTTGCTGCATGTTGAATATGTCTGTGCAACATGCATGCAATAGGTCTTCACTATATATCCAATATAGGCAACTTTTATTTCAATACATATGCAATATGTCCACAGTATATATACAGCATATTGAATTTGCATGTTCAATACGTATGCAATAGGTCCGCAGTATGTATCCAACATACTTAATGTTCCGTTTCAATACATATGCAATATGTCCGCAATATATATACAGCATATTGAATTTTCATGTTCAATACGTATGCAATAGGTCCGCAGTATGTATCCAACATACTAAATGTACCGTTTCAATACATATGCAATATGTCCGCAATATATATACAGCATATTGAATTTTCATGTTTAATACGTATGCAATAGGTCCGCAGTATGTATCCAACATACTGAATGTTCCGTTTCAATACATATGCAATATGTCCGCAATATATATACAGCATATTGAATTTTCATGTTCAATATGTATGCAATAGGTCCGCAGTATGTATCCAATATACTAAATGTACCGTTTCAATACATATTCAATAGGTCCACAATATATATACAACATATTGAATTTACATGTTCAATACGTATGCAATATGTCCGCAGTATGTATCCAACATACTGAATGTTCCGTTTCAATACATATTCAATAGGTCCACAATATATATACAACATATTGAATTTACATGTTCAATACGTATGCAGTAGGTCCGCAGTGTGTATCCAACATATTGAATGTTGACTTACAATATGTATACAATATGTATACAATATGTATACAATATGTATACAATATGTGGGCAATATGTCTGCAACATGCCTTCATAGTGTTTGCGACATGCATGGTGCATGTCTCCAACCCTATACTACACATATGTTGAAGGCATATTGAAATAACTCTCTGCATCAGAACTTCAATATGTCTCCAATACGTGAGGGCTCATTCTAATACTATGTTGCACACATGTTGGAGCGCTTGCAGGCATATTGCACATATATTGTAACATTTTTTATTGTATTGAACATTTATTGTCAATACGCGTGCAATATGCCTGCAATATGTGTTCAATACGATGTATTGCACGCGTCCAGAAACGTAGGGTTGCCGAAGGAGATGACTCCCTTTTTAGGGTCATAGGGCGATATGTATATATTGGCTGTTTTCATATGACATATGGAATACATGAGTGGCTCGGCAATTTTGGAGAATTTCGGGATAATCTCTTGAATCCGACTATGCCCAAGAATGACCGAAGGTTAGACTTGCCATCTTTAGCCATGCGGCGTAGAGGCTGCTTGTCAACAGTTGGGCTATAGGCTGGATAGCTATGTTAGCTATGTTGGAGGCTCAATAGCCATGATTGCACGGACTCTGTCTTCCATGATGGATAGACCTCTGAGATATGGTGTCCGATAAATCAATACATTTGACGACAACTCAACCTTAGAAAGTCGGATGAAGAGCTGATGATCTTTGCTGCACTGCATTTTTTTAATGTGCACTACTGGAATGCCTCGTGATATAATAATCTCAAAGAATAGGCATTGTTCAATGGCGGTATGATCAGATATGTAATCATCAATGAAGACAAGATGACCGGTATGGCTTATTCAGCAGGCATGACTACCTCAAAGAGATGCCAATATACGGATACATTTCAAGACATAAGGGCAATGGACTTATTATGTAGCCTTCAAAGGCAGCTAGCATTTATGCTGCATTGGTCAGCTCGGTGGCTTTGACCTATCTAGGTGTTGTACTCGGGCCGTAGCCTGCATATTGCATTGAGTACTCTTGACACCTTTAATTATCCAATCAGATGATATGTATGAAATATCAAGAATGGTTGCCCTTTTTCAATGATCATCGGTGGCAGAGGCTATAGTGCTTGCACCGAATCAATATACAATTCTAGCCTGGATACATGCTAGACCAGATGTATACAAATGTCTAGGTCTTCAAGATCAAGCTCATATGTATGTCATGGCCGATGACCTTAGAAATGTTCGATACATATGTGTGTCAACTTCATGGAGTTCTGCATGGTTTGACTGTATATAGTCATGATCACCAAAACAACATCGATGATGCAACTTATTTGTTTTATTATTTGTCTTTATTATTTATTTGGGGTTTAGTTGTATTTTTTTAGCTTATCATCTTCCCCCCTCAAGGAAGTGTCAATTGCCAGGCGGTTGTCAGGTACAACAAAGGTCCGACCTCATATGTGATGAGACGTGGCAACTTTCAACGAAGCCGGACAACAGTTCTCGGGATGCAGCCCATTGCACCGAAGGTGCATCGCAGTTTTTGGGATGCAGCCCGAATTCACGTCATCAACGTGGGTCATATAGTGCCCATTTATGTGCTGTATAAAATACAACACTACCCTCCAGCGGCGAAGTGGTTTGCTATTACCATCATCGTATGTTGTGGGATCAAATATAGAATCAGAGAGTATGGTAATATGTGTACCATGTTGTCAATATCGGAGGGATTGTGTCTTCTTTAAACTCCTCATGACTATCTGTATAATGGTGTTATAATGATGTCAACACCTTCTCTCTCAGTGATTTATTGATTTCAGATGTGATGTCGTGGCAGTCAACCTTGTCCGCTCGTTCCGGGGGTTGTATGAAATATGTCCACGTCATCGGCACAAGTCATATTATGTCCATGCATACGCGATCTTAGCGCAGGTCACATTGTGCCTCAATTTATTACATATGAGGAAATCTATTACTCATTTTATGAGTTTAGACAGCGTTGTACTGATTGCAACGCTTTTTCTGATGATTTATATATATCACAGATTATACCAAGTGTGGTGATCAGTCCAGTGCAAAATTTTGTCACCGAAATGTACAGGGATTGTGAATGATTGCAATCCAGCCGGAGGAATAATCTCAACAGGTGTTTTGTACTAATGAATTCATCGGAGTTATACCCATTTCGACGATTCGAAACCCATGCCATTTGTAGTGATGACAACTCACATGAATATATAGGGGTTTCCTCAGAATGCTTTTATGTGATGTCAACATATTATGAACAATTCACTTGCATCTTAGGACGAAGGAGTTACGCCTGGAAGGTTTTGCATGGTGGTCACCCAACAGTTATCAGCTGTTATTCGGGTGCCACATCCTGCCTTCAGTACTGGGATTATATCAACCAGTCCTACAGCGATGCACCTGTCCTTCCCACTCTTATATATGGCCATAGTGCCAAAGTGTATCAGGTGGGATATATATATATTTAAATATATATATATATATATATATGAAACGGCCGTATCGCCAGTGCGAAGAACGGTCATGTTGTCGTAGAACAATGTCCCGGGCCCATCTTCGACGGTCTTTGAAGAAGAATACACCGACTCGAATCAGATGATCCGGATGCGCCGCAAAGAATCGAGCATCTTTGGTCGCCCCCCCCCAAAGTGGTCAGGAAATCCTTAAGTATGAGGATCTTAAGTATGGGGAAATCCTTAAGTATGGGGAATTATGTGAAATCCTCCAATCCTCCAAATGTCGATATGTATGGGTATATATGTCCAGATGGCGTGCTGTGCGGGACAGCTGAACAACACACTCCACACTCAGGCCTTGGTGACCGCAAGCCATCAACTGCACCACCTGCTGGAAAACAACCCGAGGTCAACATATTGGCTGTATATATTTGGAAGACACTTTTGGACCAGCGTTTGTAATAATGTGAAATATCTATGTACAAAGCCACGATGCGATTGGCTCTACCTGGCTTTCAAGTTTCAAGCGTAAGAATGCGGTTTATCTATATTTGCGTGACCGTCATTTTAGGTTTGCGCACTCTCCTCAGCCAGAAATGGGTAAAAGTGGACTCCGAAACAACGACTTTCGAGGAGTTCTCAAAAAGGTTTTGTGACAAGAAACTCGGCGATGCCGATCGTGCTCTCCTTCGAAGATGCTTGAGCCCCAAGGCGGTGTGTAGTGTTACCATATTGTGTATTACTCACGCATGCTTGGCAACTAACTGTACATTGCACGCAATATATACTCAAAGTTTATGGAAAAACAAAACATTCGGGCTCCTCACCATTTCTGATCCACGCTATATGTGTGTGTATACGCAGTACGCATACGGTACATTGATCACATTCATGATGCATAAAAGTGATCATTTCGCGCGCCATGTATACGACATTCTCTGCCTAAACCGTTTCTATAATATCCCTTGCCCATCCAATCACTTTTGGCCACACCTATATTTATGAAAAATCACAAACTATCCGTAAGTGTATACAACCTCCTACTATGAAACAACATCTCCTACCATGAATGTATGATGAAACAAACTCATTTGCAGTTTTGCACTGAACACCAGCCCCATATGTAGTGACCCTTGCACTCATTGCACCCATTATAGAGCTCGTCTAAGAATGAGTGGGTGCACCAAGCGATGAACATTATAATATATCCAACATTTCCAATTTGTGGTAGTGTAGACCAATAAATAACATGAATGTCATCGGATCAAAGAGACAAAGACCCATGTTACCAATACCGCTCACACCGCATGAGTCCTAATACACTATTATATCACTCTAAAAACACCACCACATCGAATACAAATGTATTGACATGACACCATATATTAGTAGCATCCAGGATCACCCAGACCATGACAAACATAATACACTATGTCCACACCACTTGATCGACCATTCCGTTCATTGAGCACATATATTTAAAGACCATCAAATAGTTGTGTAGTTAAACATGAATGCATCAATATCCCACTGAATATGTGAAGAAAAATCTCGAGCTACCCGATGCATATCCTTACTTTCCATTTGACGATTGTTATATAAAGAAATATATACAGCCATACAACTCTTATGATTTTTGGTGTTTTACATTTCAATCAATAAATACTGCACAAGGAGAAAATCTGAGAAACCCATGCACAATAGTGTCCCAAATGGCATTGTATGCTTGATGTGCACGAAGGTGAAGAAGGCAACATGATATGCATGATGCAACGTCGGGATTGATGGTCAAGTAGGGGCCGCACAGAACGAGATATCAAGATGAAATACAGTTTTTGCATAATTACCCACCAAAACCAAGTAAGCAGGTGTCAATCCGTGGTGGTTACTGCAATCGATTTCAAAAACCTTACTCTGCTTCTTATTGCGGGTACCTTGCTTTTAAAGGACACCACGGCTCTCAAGAAGAAAAAAATCAAGCCACGTAAGATCCTTTATGAAGTTCCGACTCAAATTATGAGTGAAGAATACATTTTTGTCTGTATGGCATACCTGGTAATCTCTAACTTGAATAAACCAGTGGCAACGGACCAGCGCCGTGCAGCAGAACACAATGAATTAGTCTTTGCAAGCAAGCGTGATGCATAAGTACCGCACCTTTGTAATCGAAGGCGGTACCCAACAAAAGGAAAATTGCAGCCGACGACAGCCTATAGTAACCCATAATAAAACATACAATCGATTATGCGTCATCAGTCTCATCATTCGCCACTGTGGACAAATATATAGTGAAAAAGAGGGACACCAGATTGATGAACAAAATCCTGAGGTCGGCGGGCAAGAGGTAGTTGATGCAGTTTGCCGGGACCCAGACGCGCCAATTCACCTTGAGCGTCGGAACAAGAACTTCTCTGACCTTTGAGACTCCTTGGTCGAAATCCCTGCCCTGCAACACCGAGGCTTGGACGAAGAAGAAGAAGGCGAGGAAAGGCGGGGTCCACAGAACCTGGTCGATAGCAACCTTTACTCCTACGTTTGCAACGCCTGCACCGGTGCAAAAGCCACATGATTCAGGTTTTGAGCATCTCCATCTCAGGTCTCTTCATTTGCTGAGGTCTGGATCGAATGCTGGTGCCATATCAGAAACTTAGGATCTCAGGGCAGTTTTCGACATCCCTAGAGGGCACGTTTGAAAACATAGGGAAAGAGCTCTTAGTACTACAGCTTCATATTGCGCAATAACTAGGAGGCTCAACAGGGATAATTACAACATATCTATGAACAAGCGACTCATTAACTGAAGGCATGGATAATGTGAGCAGACGCGCCGCGTCTAACACTCCCTTCTGAGGCACGGCTGCTGAGGCTCAGATATTTGGACGAGGGTAGTTGGCAGTGCCGACGTTACAGTCACAGACGTCTTACTACTATGGAACGAGCCACTCCAACCTGGGAAGCAAAACAACACATAGGTGTGCGTGCAGAGCGAAAACACAACCAACAGGGCAGAATTCCTACGGGCGGCGAATTCCTGAAGACAAGTCATCGATGTAAATAGGTTCGACGGAATCGGCTACCAAAAGCCGAACAGCAGACGATAGGAGAAACTAGGGAGAACCTTCGAGAGGGAGAGGGTCCACGAGGGCGTCTAGTTGCTGGAAGAAGAACGCGAAGAGGGGAGCGTGGACGGCCAAGCCGAATAAGGCAAATCTTCCGACGCGCGCTGCATCCACGCCACCTTGCGAATTCCGATCGAACGTGGTTTGTGCGATGATATCGCTCGCAGTGAAGACGACGGCGGAAGTGAGGCACTTAGTCACAAGAGGGTCGTTCTCAAGGCTTGAGAGGTAGGATTGAAAAAGAGGGTTGGAAGAGAGAATGGACGCGGCACTTTCAAGCGCTCCCGCATCGCAGCTTGTCACTACTCTGTGTCTTGTGTCGTATATTCGTTTTGCTTTCGAAAAATAGGAACGCCTCGTTGACGCCAGAAAGTTTGTCGAACACTTTTGCCGAGAAGAAACCTGCCCTCCACGATGGTTGCAGCCCGCGTGGAGGCTGCCGGTGGGACGTGATTGAAGCGACATTTGACGAACAGCCGCTCGTGGTCGCGTACAAGGTAGGGCGAGACTCAACATACGCATCTTCTCATGTGTCCACAGCACTCCCCAAATACAGACCCCACTCAAAGATTGCCGTGCACAGGGCTGCCGAAATCGGATATTGACAAGTTGTAGACTAAAACTTTGTGGGAACTGTTTTTCAAGAGGATTCTCACGTGTACAAACTCCTCAGTTGAGGAGACGGATGTCAGCACCAGAGAGGCATCTGCTTAGAATCACCAAGCACTTGCAGCACGGTATGCCTGCACTCCGCTAAAAGATCCCACGGAAAAGCTAACTATACTGCAGTAATATCACTCAGATGCAACTGGTACGACTTTTCAAGCGCCGAATCCAAAATCTGGACTGCATACTTCTGACGAGTGCTCGTTCAACACTGCCTTTTTAGAAGGTTTTCTGTAGCTTGCGCAGCTTAGCATGTGCAAGCCCTCCTGAACACTAGCAATTCAGAAAGCTATCAAGAACATACCTGCTCAGAAATCACTGCTCGCGCTGGTTATATTTTACTGTCGTCGAGAAACCTCGTCAGAGAGCACAACAACTTTGGATTATGGATGTGCGTTTGTACTCGGGCTAGATAATAATACGTTCACTTCCTTTCCGCGCGTTTCTGCAGTGATTAAAAGGACCGTGTCCTCCCAATCTCTGCGACAATACCCAGAAAATCAGACGAAGTTCAAGTGTCGATCGGATCAATCCACAGGTCCGCGAAAGAAAGGATGGCTTGCATCCTTCGCGCTTGCAACAAGTATAACATACAACCCTTTCGGTTTGTACCGTAGTTTATGCTTTAAAAGTCTACTGTATAAATGCACCAAATAACCAATCGAATGATACGAATCTCGCGTCGGATGTGAAATTGTGCCCAACTGTCCATCTCTTCATTTGAGTCGGGCTGGAGTGATCGAAACACGTGGCATGCGATGGCCGTGGCCGTGGCCGATCGGATGGTGTCCCTCGTACGTATTCGGTATTGTCGTCCAGATGACGTGAGGGCTGCCCTTACGTTAGCGTTACTGTAGGGAGAAAAACAAAAAGCCATGCGACGATCGGATGCGAGGAGAAAGAGGAGGTGCTAAACTGTTTTGTTTGGTCGTGGCCGGGCGTCTTCGTTCGAGCCCTTATGCGTTTTTCCAAGCTAAAAATGTCAAGCTGAATTTGCTTTGATAATGTCAAGCTGAATTTGCTTTGATATCATTTTATAATCAGAGCTGGAAAAACGTCGCAAGCAATACAGCGCTGCGAGATGGATTACGACGCTCGCAACAGCATCTGCAAGCTGATCGAGAATATCACCGACGAAGTTCAAGCGGGAGAGCACCTCGATCACGCCGAATTGAACGCGTTGAAAAAGTTGCTGCGCGCCTCGGATGGTAATATGGCCGCGGCGTGCGAGATTCTTTTTGAAAGACTACAAAATAAGCACTCACAGGTCTGGCTTGAAATTTATCCCCTTCACAAACACCGAGCCAGCTTTGGCGTTCCCATATCCTGCATTACCTGGGGCGCCAGTGAATGTCCCCTCCAATTTTCATACAGATTTGAAACCCGAGGCGAAGTCACATAGCTGTTCTCAGTTGTAAAAGACGTTGTCGGATGACTGCGTGCACACAAACTTACCACTTTAGTCATTTGATTTCTCCTTCGTCTTCGCAGAAGCGTCTCCGCGCGCTACTCCTCATCGACGTGATGTTCACCCGTTCGAAGCATTGTCGCGCACTTCTCGTCCCACTCTTCGAAAAGATCTTGGAGCTCTCTGTAGGGTTCCGACTGGATAGCCCTTTGCCTCCGCCGAAAGAAGCTGCAGATAACCTGCGAGAGAGAAGTCTGCAAATCTTTGCCAAGTGGGATACCTCGTTCGGACAGCACTACCGTCAGGTTTGTACAGACCCTTGCGCGCAACCTGAAGTTGTCAAGTTCGTCGCTGCGGCTGCATCTCGCTCGTCAAGCTCGCGCCTTGACTCGGGGTGCGCAAGCGTCAACGATCAAAGTGTCCCCCTGCTGAATGTGTCACCCCGTCCTTTCAAGGAGGACGCCGAAGTTCTCGTTCACGTAACAGCGCGATGTTACAGGGTTCTCACGCGCTGCATAAATACCGTTCCAGCGCCGCGCTCAGAGGCAGA
>LGRX02026032.1:0-26080 GCA_001247695.2 Cymbomonas tetramitiformis | reverse complement strand
TAGCGAGCCCAAAGGGATCGAGGAAACCCCATTGACTTTCCTCGACAAAGGCAAGAAAAGGGCGAAGGAAGACGACGAGGACGATGAGGAGGGAGGGGGGGAAGGGAGCAAAAAAAGGCGCAAGGGGGCTCGAAGCGCGTTCGAAGCTCAACTAATTAAAGCATGTCACGAGGAGTTTGGTACGTACTAAGCATGCGGCTTCGTTTACTTAACTTGGTTCCTTCGGTGCATGAAAAAATATTGATTTGGGAAGGGTTTGGGGAGAATTACTTGCAGAATTGCGTGTGAAGGACGGGCGTCTTGAGCTCCTACTTCACGTGCCGAAGCAAGAGTCCGCGGTGTCGAAGTACGTCACCGCGGTACAAAACCGCTGCAAGTGGGCGACCGCGCCCACTAACTCCTTCGTGCGGGCGAAAGCCCGTTCGATCGTGAACAACAATCGATATCTTTGGAAGTGCGGCCGGTGGGCGACCGACACGAAAACCGGAATGTGTACGTGGGTGGACCCCCAAAAGCTACATCCGTACACCACGTGTATGGAGGAGGGGGTCCCTACCACATGCCCGGTGCGGCAAATCGCCCAGAAGATGGAGGTGCTCAAAGCCCTCCCCGAATTCGAATTGGAGGAGGGGCCTAACAGCAAGGTGGAGTGCTTGCAAGGGGAGGCAAGACAGCGGCTGGGTACGTTCCCACCCTCTAATACACGTGACACACGCTCGCAGTATATGTGAAGCATGCCACAGCACACCTTCAGCATACTCAGCATACTTGTGCACCTTTCTGAAAGGTAGGGCCACAATATGCCTGCAATATGTATGTAGTATACCTGCAACATACCTGTAACATACCTGTAACATATTGTACACATACGACATAAAACTTACGGTTGATAGCATTTTTTGTTTGCAGTCGCCTATCTCTACGACCACAACGCCCCCGACAAGGACGACGAGGAGGAGGCTGACCGCCTGGAGGCGGATGCCAAGAAAAAGGAGGTGGAGGCCAAGGCCAAAAAAGCACCCGCCTCCGCATCCGCATCCGCAAAGGGCAAGGCCAAGGCCTCGGAGGGCCCCGCCTCCGCATCCGCAAAGGGCAAGGCCAAGGCGGCCGCGTCACCGGCCCCGTCACCGGCCAAGCCCGCCAAGCCCGCCAAGCCCGAAGCCCCCAATGTTGAAGACATCTTCAAGGTGGGTAAAGAGGTGGTGGTGTACGCGGGGGCTCAAACGGAGTACGAAGCGATGAAGAGTTCGCTCCGTCCCGACAAAGGCCAACTCGTGACGAACACCGGCCGATTGAAGGCCAACGTCGGGCTGTTCGCCGGGTTGGTGGTGGCGAATGCGGTTGGGGATATTCTCCCCAACCACATCATGGACGGCCCCGATTTCCCCCTCACCGAGGGGCTCATCGGTATCAAGGTGCGCACCAACCCTTTCAATATGTGCACAATATGTGTACAATATGTCTGTTATAGTACTGTAATAGTACTGTAATAGTACTGTAATAGTACTGTAATAGTACTGTAATAGTACTGTAATAGTACTGTACTATATTTCCAATATTTGACACATGTATTTCGTTTGGTGGGGCTGCAGGTAACTGATATCCTCGACATGAAGATGCTTTGCAAAGAGAAGCCATATGCATATGTCCGCAGCGCCATCTCCTTCATCATGAAGGAGGTGGACAAGCGCCTCCCGGAAGGGATGGACGCTAGCCACCGAGTGGGGAATCCCGGCTCGGAGGCGTCCCTCCTCTTGCAGAAGGCCTTCATGCGCGAGGGAAGAACAAAAATAAAAAACCTTGTAGTGGACGTAGCCTACGTACGGCAGGGGGAGCATTTGTGAAACAAATTTGACAATTTGTAATTGTATTCAATATTAATTGTGTTCAATATGCCTCTCGTTGACATATGCAATAGGTCCACAGCATACTTGCAGCATGTTGAATATGTCTGTGCAACATGCATGCAATAGGTCTTCACTATATATCCAATATAGGCAACTTTTATTTCAATACATATGCAATATGTCCACAGTATATATACAGCATATTGAATTTGCATGTTCAATACGTATGCAATAGGTCCGCAGTATGTATCCAACATACTGTATGTTCCGTTTCAATACATATGCAATATGTCCGCAATATATATACAGCATATTGAATTTTCATGTTCAATACGTATGCAATAGGTCCGCAGTATGTATCCAACATACTAAATGTACCGTTTCAATACATATGCAATATGTCCGCAATATATATACAGCATATTGAATTTTCATGTTCAATACGTATGCAATAGGTCCGCAGTATGTATCCAACATACTGAATGTTCCGTTTCAATACATATGCAATATGTCCGCAATATATATACAGCATATTGAATTTTCATGTTCAATATGTATGCAATAGGTCCGCAGTATGTATCCAATATACTAAATGTACCGTTTCAATACATATTCAATAGGTCCACAATATATATACAACATATTGAATTTACATGTTCAATACGTATGCAATATGTCCGCAGTATGTATCCAACATACTGAATGTTCCGTTTCAATACATATTCAATAGGTCCACAATATATATACAACATATTGAATTTACATGTTCAATACGTATGCAGTAGGTCCGCAGTGTGTATCCAACATATTGAATGTTGACTTACAATATGTATACAATATGTATACAATATGTATACAATATGTATACAATATGTGGGCAATATGTCTGCAACATGCCTTCATAGTGTTTGCGACATGCATGGTGCATGTCTCCAACCCTATACTACACATATGTTGAAGGCATATTGAAATAACTCTCTGCATCAGAACTTCAATATGTCTCCAATACGTGAGGGCTCATTCTAATACTATGTTGCACACATGTTGGAGCGCTTGCAGGCATATTGCACATATATTGTAACATTTTTTATTGTATTGAACATTTATTGTCAATACGCGTGCAATATGCCTGCAATATGTGTTCAATACGATGTATTGCACGCGTCCAGAAACGTAGGGTTGCCGAAGGAGATGACTCCCTTTTTAGGGTCATAGGGCGATATGTATATATTGGCTGTTTTCATATGACATATGGAATACATGAGTGGCTCGGCAATTTTGGAGAATTTCGGGATAATCTCTTGAATCCGACTATGCCCAAGAATGACCGAAGGTTAGACTTGCCATCTTTAGCCATGCGGCGTAGAGGCTGCTTGTCAACAGTTGGGCTATAGGCTGGATAGCTATGTTAGCTATGTTGGAGGCTCAATAGCCATGATTGCACGGACTCTGTCTTCCATGATGGATAGACCTCTGAGATATGGTGTCCGATAAATCAATACATTTGACGACAACTCAACCTTAGAAAGTCGGATGAAGAGCTGATGATCTTTGCTGCACTGCATTTTTTTAATGTGCACTACTGGAATGCCTCGTGATATAATAATCTCAAAGAATAGGCATTGTTCAATGGCGGTATGATCAGATATGTAATCATCAATGAAGACAAGATGACCGGTATGGCTTATTCAGCAGGCATGACTACCTCAAAGAGATGCCAATATACGGATACATTTCAAGACATAAGGGCAATGGACTTATTATGTAGCCTTCAAAGGCAGCTAGCATTTATGCTGCATTGGTCAGCTCGGTGGCTTTGACCTATCTAGGTGTTGTACTCGGGCCGTAGCCTGCATATTGCATTGAGTACTCTTGACACCTTTAATTATCCAATCAGATGATATGTATGAAATATCAAGAATGGTTGCCCTTTTTCAATGATCATCGGTGGCAGAGGCTATAGTGCTTGCACCGAATCAATATACAATTCTAGCCTGGATACATGCTAGACCAGATGTATACAAATGTCTAGGTCTTCAAGATCAAGCTCATATGTATGTCATGGCCGATGACCTTAGAAATGTTCGATACATATGTGTGTCAACTTCATGGAGTTCTGCATGGTTTGACTGTATATAGTCATGATCACCAAAACAACATCGATGATGCAACTTATTTGTTTTATTATTTGTCTTTATTATTTATTTGGGGTTTAGTTGTATTTTTTTAGCTTATCATCTTCCCCCCTCAAGGAAGTGTCAATTGCCAGGCGGTTGTCAGGTACAACAAAGGTCCGACCTCATATGTGATGAGACGTGGCAACTTTCAACGAAGCCGGACAACAGTTCTCGGGATGCAGCCCATTGCACCGAAGGTGCATCGCAGTTTTTGGGATGCAGCCCGAATTCACGTCATCAACGTGGGTCATATAGTGCCCATTTATGTGCTGTATAAAATACAACACTACCCTCCAGCGGCGAAGTGGTTTGCTATTACCATCATCGTATGTTGTGGGATCAAATATAGAATCAGAGAGTATGGTAATATGTGTACCATGTTGTCAATATCGGAGGGATTGTGTCTTCTTTAAACTCCTCATGACTATCTGTATAATGGTGTTATAATGATGTCAACACCTTCTCTCTCAGTGATTTATTGATTTCAGATGTGATGTCGTGGCAGTCAACCTTGTCCGCTCGTTCCGGGGGTTGTATGAAATATGTCCACGTCATCGGCACAAGTCATATTATGTCCATGCATACGCGATCTTAGCGCAGGTCACATTGTGCCTCAATTTATTACATATGAGGAAATCTATTACTCATTTTATGAGTTTAGACAGCGTTGTACTGATTGCAACGCTTTTTCTGATGATTTATATATATCACAGATTATACCAAGTGTGGTGATCAGTCCAGTGCAAAATTTTGTCACCGAAATGTACAGGGATTGTGAATGATTGCAATCCAGCCGGAGGAATAATCTCAACAGGTGTTTTGTACTAATGAATTCATCGGAGTTATACCCATTTCGACGATTCGAAACCCATGCCATTTGTAGTGATGACAACTCACATGAATATATAGGGGTTTCCTCAGAATGCTTTTATGTGATGTCAACATATTATGAACAATTCACTTGCATCTTAGGACGAAGGAGTTACGCCTGGAAGGTTTTGCATGGTGGTCACCCAACAGTTATCAGCTGTTATTCGGGTGCCACATCCTGCCTTCAGTACTGGGATTATATCAACCAGTCCTACAGCGATGCACCTGTCCTTCCCACTCTTATATATGGCCATAGTGCCAAAGTGTATCAGGTGGGATATATATATATTTAAATATATATATATATATATATATGAAACGGCCGTATCGCCAGTGCGAAGAACGGTCATGTTGTCGTAGAACAATGTCCCGGGCCCATCTTCGACGGTCTTTGAAGAAGAATACACCGACTCGAATCAGATGATCCGGATGCGCCGCAAAGAATCGAGCATCTTTGGTCGCCCCCCCCCAAAGTGGTCAGGAAATCCTTAAGTATGAGGATCTTAAGTATGGGGAAATCCTTAAGTATGGGGAATTATGTGAAATCCTCCAATCCTCCAAATGTCGATATGTATGGGTATATATGTCCAGATGGCGTGCTGTGCGGGACAGCTGAACAACACACTCCACACTCAGGCCTTGGTGACCGCAAGCCATCAACTGCACCACCTGCTGGAAAACAACCCGAGGTCAACATATTGGCTGTATATATTTGGAAGACACTTTTGGACCAGCGTTTGTAATAATGTGAAATATCTATGTACAAAGCCACGATGCGATTGGCTCTACCTGGCTTTCAAGTTTCAAGCGTAAGAATGCGGTTTATCTATATTTGCGTGACCGTCATTTTAGGTTTGCGCACTCTCCTCAGCCAGAAATGGGTAAAAGTGGACTCCGAAACAACGACTTTCGAGGAGTTCTCAAAAAGGTTTTGTGACAAGAAACTCGGCGATGCCGATCGTGCTCTCCTTCGAAGATGCTTGAGCCCCAAGGCGGTGTGTAGTGTTACCATATTGTGTATTACTCACGCATGCTTGGCAACTAACTGTACATTGCACGCAATATATACTCAAAGTTTATGGAAAAACAAAACATTCGGGCTCCTCACCATTTCTGATCCACGCTATATGTGTGTGTATACGCAGTACGCATACGGTACATTGATCACATTCATGATGCATAAAAGTGATCATTTCGCGCGCCATGTATACGACATTCTCTGCCTAAACCGTTTCTATAATATCCCTTGCCCATCCAATCACTTTTGGCCACACCTATATTTATGAAAAATCACAAACTATCCGTAAGTGTATACAACCTCCTACTATGAAACAACATCTCCTACCATGAATGTATGATGAAACAAACTCATTTGCAGTTTTGCACTGAACACCAGCCCCATATGTAGTGACCCTTGCACTCATTGCACCCATTATAGAGCTCGTCTAAGAATGAGTGGGTGCACCAAGCGATGAACATTATAATATATCCAACATTTCCAATTTGTGGTAGTGTAGACCAATAAATAACATGAATGTCATCGGATCAAAGAGACAAAGACCCATGTTACCAATACCGCTCACACCGCATGAGTCCTAATACACTATTATATCACTCTAAAAACACCACCACATCGAATACAAATGTATTGACATGACACCATATATTAGTAGCATCCAGGATCACCCAGACCATGACAAACATAATACACTATGTCCACACCACTTGATCGACCATTCCGTTCATTGAGCACATATATTTAAAGACCATCAAATAGTTGTGTAGTTAAACATGAATGCATCAATATCCCACTGAATATGTGAAGAAAAATCTCGAGCTACCCGATGCATATCCTTACTTTCCATTTGACGATTGTTATATAAAGAAATATATACAGCCATACAACTCTTATGATTTTTGGTGTTTTACATTTCAATCAATAAATACTGCACAAGGAGAAAATCTGAGAAACCCATGCACAATAGTGTCCCAAATGGCATTGTATGCTTGATGTGCACGAAGGTGAAGAAGGCAACATGATATGCATGATGCAACGTCGGGATTGATGGTCAAGTAACGTCGGGATTGATGGTCAAGTAGGGGCCGCACAGAACGAGATATCAAGATGAAATACAGTTTTTGCATAATTACCCACCAAAACCAAGTAAGCAGGTGTCAATCCGTGGTGGTTACTGCAATCGATTTCAAAAACCTTACTCTGCTTCTTATTGCGGGTACCTTGCTTTTAAAGGACACCACGGCTCTCAAGAAGAAAAAAATCAAGCCACGTAAGATCCTTTATGAAGTTCCGACTCAAATTATGAGTGAAGAATACATTTTTGTCTGTATGGCATACCTGGTAATCTCTAACTTGAATAAACCAGTGGCAACGGACCAGCGCCGTGCAGCAGAACACAATGAATTAGTCTTTGCAAGCAAGCGTGATGCATAAGTACCGCACCTTTGTAATCGAAGGCGGTACCCAACAAAAGGAAAATTGCAGCCGACGACAGCCTATAGTAACCCATAATAAAACATACAATCGATTATGCGTCATCAGTCTCATCATTCGCCACTGTGGACAAATATATAGTGAAAAAGAGGGACACCAGATTGATGAACAAAATCCTGAGGTCGGCGGGCAAGAGGTAGTTGATGCAGTTTGCCGGGACCCAGACGCGCCAATTCACCTTGAGCGTCGGAACAAGAACTTCTCTGACCTTTGAGACTCCTTGGTCGAAATCCCTGCCCTGCAACACCGAGGCTTGGACGAAGAAGAAGAAGGCGAGGAAAGGCGGGGTCCACAGAACCTGGTCGATAGCAACCTTTACTCCTACGTTTGCAACGCCTGCACCGGTGCAAAAGCCACATGATTCAGGTTTTGAGCATCTCCATCTCAGGTCTCTTCATTTGCTGAGGTCTGGATCGAATGCTGGTGCCATATCAGAAACTTAGGATCTCAGGGCAGTTTTCGACATCCCTAGAGGGCACGTTTGAAAACATAGGGAAAGAGCTCTTAGTACTACAGCTTCATATTGCGCAATAACTAGGAGGCTCAACAGGGATAATTACAACATATCTATGAACAAGCGACTCATTAACTGAAGGCATGGATAATGTGAGCAGACGCGCCGCGTCTAACACTCCCTTCTGAGGCACGGCTGCTGAGGCTCAGATATTTGGACGAGGGTAGTTGGCAGTGCCGACGTTACAGTCACAGACGTCTTACTACTATGGAACGAGCCACTCCAACCTGGGAAGCAAAACAACACATAGGTGTGCGTGCAGAGCGAAAACACAACCAACAGGGCAGAATTCCTACGGGCGGCGAATTCCTGAAGACAAGTCATCGATGTAAATAGGTTCGACGGAATCGGCTACCAAAAGCCGAACAGCAGACGATAGGAGAAACTAGGGAGAACCTTCGAGAGGGAGAGGGTCCACGAGGGCGTCTAGTTGCTGGAAGAAGAACGCGAAGAGGGGAGCGTGGACGGCCAAGCCGAATAAGGCAAATCTTCCGACGCGCGCTGCATCCACGCCACCTTGCGAATTCCGATCGAACGTGGTTTGTGCGATGATATCGCTCGCAGTGAAGACGACGGCGGAAGTGAGGCACTTAGTCACAAGAGGGTCGTTCTCAAGGCTTGAGAGGTAGGATTGAAAAAGAGGGTTGGAAGAGAGAATGGACGCGGCACTTTCAAGCGCTCCCGCATCGCAGCTTGTCACTACTCTGTGTCTTGTGTCGTATATTCGTTTTGCTTTCGAAAAATAGGAACGCCTCGTTGACGCCAGAAAGTTTGTCGAACACTTTTGCCGAGAAGAAACCTGCCCTCCACGATGGTTGCAGCCCGCGTGGAGGCTGCCGGTGGGACGTGATTGAAGCGACATTTGACGAACAGCCGCTCGTGGTCGCGTACAAGGTAGGGCGAGACTCAACATACGCATCTTCTCATGTGTCCACAGCACTCCCCAAATACAGACCCCACTCAAAGATTGCCGTGCACAGGGCTGCCGAAATCGGATATTGACAAGTTGTAGACTAAAACTTTGTGGGAACTGTTTTTCAAGAGGATTCTCACGTGTACAAACTCCTCAGTTGAGGAGACGGATGTCAGCACCAGAGAGGCATCTGCTTAGAATCACCAAGCACTTGCAGCACGGTATGCCTGCACTCCGCTAAAAGATCCCACGGAAAAGCTAACTATACTGCAGTAATATCACTCAGATGCAACTGGTACGACTTTTCAAGCGCCGAATCCAAAATCTGGACTGCATACTTCTGACGAGTGCTCGTTCAACACTGCCTTTTTAGAAGGTTTTCTGTAGCTTGCGCAGCTTAGCATGTGCAAGCCCTCCTGAACACTAGCAATTCAGAAAGCTATCAAGAACATACCTGCTCAGAAATCACTGCTCGCGCTGGTTATATTTTACTGTCGTCGAGAAACCTCGTCAGAGAGCACAACAACTTTGGATTATGGATGTGCGTTTGTACTCGGGCTAGATAATAATACGTTCACTTCCTTTCCGCGCGTTTCTGCAGTGATTAAAAGGACCGTGTCCTCCCAATCTCTGCGACAATACCCAGAAAATCAGACGAAGTTCAAGTGTCGATCGGATCAATCCACAGGTCCGCGAAAGAAAGGATGGCTTGCATCCTTCGCGCTTGCAACAAGTATAACATACAACCCTTTCGGTTTGTACCGTAGTTTATGCTTTAAAAGTCTACTGTATAAATGCACCAAATAACCAATCGAATGATACGAATCTCGCGTCGGATGTGAAATTGTGCCCAACTGTCCATCTCTTCATTTGAGTCGGGCTGGAGTGATCGAAACACGTGGCATGCGATGGCCGTGGCCGTGGCCGATCGGATGGTGTCCCTCGTACGTATTCGGTATTGTCGTCCAGATGACGTGAGGGCTGCCCTTACGTTAGCGTTACTGTAGGGAGAAAAACAAAAAGCCATGCGACGATCGGATGCGAGGAGAAAGAGGAGGTGCTAAACTGTTTTGTTTGGTCGTGGCCGGGCGTCTTCGTTCGAGCCCTTATGCGTTTTTCCAAGCTAAAAATGTCAAGCTGAATTTGCTTTGATATCATTTTATAATCAGAGCTGGAAAAACGTCGCAAGCAATACAGCGCTGCGAGATGGATTACGACGCTCGCAACAGCATCTGCAAGCTGATCGAGAATATCACCGACGAAGTTCAAGCGGGAGAGCACCTCGATCACGCCGAATTGAACGCGTTGAAAAAGTTGCTGCGCGCCTCGGATGGTAATATGGCCGCGGCGTGCGAGATTCTTTTTGAAAGACTACAAAATAAGCACTCACAGGTCTGGCTTGAAATTTATCCCCTTCACAAACACCGAGCCAGCTTTGGCGTTCCCATATCCTGCATTACCTGGGGCGCCAGTGAATGTCCCCTCCAATTTTCATACAGATTTGAAACCCGAGGCGAAGTCACATAGCTGTTCTCAGTTGTAAAAGACGTTGTCGGATGACTGCGTGCACACAAACTTACCACTTTAGTCATTTGATTTCTCCTTCGTCTTCGCAGAAGCGTCTCCGCGCGCTACTCCTCATCGACGTGATGTTCACCCGTTCGAAGCATTGTCGCGCACTTCTCGTCCCACTCTTCGAAAAGATCTTGGAGCTCTCTGTAGGGTTCCGACTGGATAGCCCTTTGCCTCCGCCGAAAGAAGCTGCAGATAACCTGCGAGAGAGAAGTCTGCAAATCTTTGCCAAGTGGGATACCTCGTTCGGACAGCACTACCGTCAGGTTTGTACAGACCCTTGCGCGCAACCTGAAGTTGTCAAGTTCGTCGCTGCGGCTGCATCTCGCTCGTCAAGCTCGCGCCTTGACTCGGGGTGCGCAAGCGTCAACGATCAAAGTGTCCCCCTGCTGAATGTGTCACCCCGTCCTTTCAAGGAGGACGCCGAAGTTCTCGTTCACGTAACAGCGCGATGTTACAGGGTTCTCACGCGCTGCATAAATACCGTTCCAGCGCCGCGCTCAGAGGCAGAGGAGTCCTCGTGCCCTGCATTCGCCTTGCGCCTGCAGCTGCTCATATGCCGTCGATCACTCGCGGAAACTTCAACTGCATTATTCGCTTTGGGGGTGGTCAAGTCCAGGTTAGGCTTGGGAACCGCTTTATCCGCAGCAAGCTGCAGCACAGCGTGGCCTCTCAAAGCCGAGCTGACCGAGAACTCACGCGCCAACATCAGCATGAGGTGAAGGCGACGCCCCCGTGCCACGTGGCGACGTGGCCTCTCAAAGCCGAGCTGACCGCGAACTCGCGCGTCAAAATCAGCGTGAGGGAGAAGCGACCCGTATGACTTTTAACATCTTCCGCGCCGTGCACATCGTTCTCACTGGATGGAACTCAGCGCCGCTCGGTGTTCCGCTGCATTGTTCCGCGCGGTTTTTGCCGAAGCGATAAGAATTGCCTCTGGAATATCGATTTAGAAAGAACTGCCCTCCAAAACAGCGCTGTGCGCCAAGACCTTGAGAACCGGCACCGCCCCCAACTTTGTTCGGAGTGCAGGCGCGTGTACAGAGCGTACTCGAGGGGAAATACGCGCAGCTGCTTCTCGACCTCCCAGAGGCTTCCAAGGAGCTTACCGCTTTGATCGACCAGATGGTACCCCCCGTGCGCAGTTCGGCCGTAGAGCTGCTCCATGCATCCTGACCCAGTTCGAAGATCCTTTCTCAGCGTACTTGCCGACAGCTAGCCTTGGAAGAGAAGTAAATGCTTTCTGAACACGAGTGGCATCTCGGTAGCCACGAAAGGGAGAAGAGGGAAAGGAGGGGAAACGCGAAGCAAATTGGAACAAATGTAAGAGTTGGAATCGGAGATGGGGCGTAAGTCAAGTTCAAGTTCCTTGCAGTGAATGCCAAACCCGAGATGGGCAAAACTAACTTTGGCAACACTCGCGCCAGCACGTTTGAGGCAAAAATGCACCTTCCTGCGTCGGGCTTGACCTTCTGGGCAGGTACATGTGGTTGTTACAGACTTGAGCTTCTCCGATGAAGCATGTGAATCTCTCGTTGCCCAAACCCAATATATATCAGTGTTTTATTTCCTAGCAACGACGATGTATGTGGGCTATTGTTGTGTGTCTGGGTATAGAGTCCCCAGGCATAGTCCATCACCAATCAATGTCATGAATTTCGTCAGCACATGTGCACATGCCGTGAAAACGCAAGGTCGCCTCCCGCACATCAGGTCCACAAAATTTGGGCGGCCCGACATGCGCTATCACCTTCAATGTCATGGGCCCCATGCTTCTGGTTCTTGAACCCCATGGCGAGGTTGCTGGACGTTTTGCACGAATTGATCGGCCTAACCTACGTTGTCAAGACCACAGAGCCGGAATCACGAGGTCCCGCAAGCAGGGTTGGTGAGCTGCTCACACTTGGAGTCACACTTACCTCAACCCTCCTTCCTATACAGGAGGCGTGCTTCAAGCTTCTGCTCCCACAGTTGGGCCTGCTCGATGATGACATCAGCATGGAGAGACCTTTGCCGGCACTGGCACACCCGACCGATGACCACGATACGAAGGCCAGTGTGCTGGGGGCGGAACTCACCGAAGATTCACGAGTGAACACTGAGGAGGATGACATAGGGGAAGACAATTTATGGGAGGACTACCCTGCGCTATCTGACAGACAGGTGGGCGTGGCAGCATCAGCTGAAGCTCTTGAGACACGTAGCCAGTGTCACATTTCGCTGCCATCCCTTTGGTACACTAAGGGCGCTCTGGTGGGGACCGTTTGCTCTTTTTCCTCGATTCACTGGTATTAATCGAATCGGTAGATGCTAAGAAAAATAGTCCCGGAAACCTTTGGATTGAACCTCGGAGAAGATTTCAAACCGTCGACCTGTGAACGATATGTGCCTGCACCTGAGAGTGCCATTTCCATCTTAGACGGTTTTAGGGGATTGGCCATCTTAGTATTGCACCGGGGCCGTCACCGGGCTGTCAATGAATGCTATCGTATGGTGCCGGGTAGCGAACGCCGCGCTTACAATGTTCCTGCCTTCTCAAGATCCCCAACTCAGGTTCCTTTCGAGGGCGTGTAACTGTAACGCCCTATGCCACGGCGTCAGGGAGAGATGCTGTCGAGGCAAAACGACGAGCTTAAATCAGAGGGCGAGGACGAAGATGAGGACGAAGACGAAGACGAGGATGAAGACGAGGACGAAGAGTTCCTCATTGGTTGTTCCAGGGCGGTTGAGGTCGACCTAAGCGGCGTCCATTCAGAGGAGTCCGCCGAGAATGAGGCGCTTTTCCAGACGCTGCGAGATCTCGGGAAGCTGCTGAGCGCGCGTCATGCCTGGCGGGTGAAGGAGTGGTGCGTTCTCATTCAGCTCCGCAGCGCTCCGCCTCGCAAACCCAATGCCGAGGCCGCCCAGATATTCGTGACGAATAAAAGGACGCAGCACCCATAATGCTTGATGAAGGCGATCATGTGCCACTCATGGTACTTGATGAACGAGGGCATGTGGCACCCATGATGCTTGATGAACGGGAGGATATGGCGCTCATGGTGCTTGACGGACGAGGGCATGTGGCACCCGTGCTGCTAGATGAATTAGAGCATATGCCATCTCCGGTGTTTGGCAAATGCTGGGGATGCGGCATTCGTGCTGCTCGATGTACGAGAGGACGTGGCATTCGTGCTGCTCGATGTACGAGAGGACGTGGCATTCGTGCTGCTCGATGTACGAGGACGGGGTATTCGTGCTCTGCTCGATGCACGAGGACGTGGCATTCGTGCTGCTCGATGCACGAGACGTGGCATTCGTGGGGGTGCTGCTTGATGCACGAGAGGACGTGGCATTCAAGCGTTTGATGCACGAGAGGACGTGGCATTTCGTGCTGCTTGATGCACGAGAGGACGTGGCATTCGTACTGCTTGATGCACGAGAGGACGTGGCATTCGTGCTGCTTGATGCACGAGAGGACGTGGCATTCGTGCTGCTTGATGAACCAGCGGAGGTCTCTTTGGTATCGTATGTAGGAGCCAATGTGGTGCCCTCTCGTTCAAGGTCGTACTCTTTATGATGAATGTATTATGACAGCCGTATCACGATTAGCATTTTATGCCAGGCGTGTTATTATTGGCCGGTGATGATGGTTGCATCCCGAAAGTCTTCCCGCGTCGGGTATATTATGACCAGCTTATTGAGTCAAGTATATTATGACCACCTTATTGAGTCGAGTATATTATGACCAGCTTATTGCGTCGGGTATATTATGACCAGCTTATTGCGTCGGGTATATTATGACCAGCTTATTGCGTCGGGTATATTATGACAGCTAGTGCGTGGGGTATATTATGACCAGCTTATTGCGTCAGGTATATTATGACAGCTTATTTGCGTCGGGTATATTATGACAGCTTATTGTGTCGGGTATATTATGACAGCTTATTGCGTCGGGTATATTATGACAGCTTATTGCGTCGGGTATATTATGACCAGCTTATTGCCTCGGGTGATGACCAGCTTATTGCGCCGGGTATATTATGACAGCTTATTGCGTCGGGTATATTATGACAGCTTATTGAGTCGGGTATATTATGACAGCTTATTGCGTCGGGTATATGATGACCAGCTTATTGCGTCAGGTATATGATGACCAGCTTATTGCGCCGGGTATACTATGACAGCTTATTGTGTCTGGTATATTATGATTGTTTTGCTTTGATCAGGGTGAGTGCTTGGACATGTCATGCCAGGCTCTCGCTGTGCACACGCTGTGATGACAGCATCGCCCCTAACAAAAGCGAGATCCTACGGCAGCTAATCGACTTGAAGGGGCAGCTGGAGACCACCGAGCGGCGGTGCGTGCAGTCCTGGCCTTGCGGCGTCGCTCTGCCTGTGCAGGTCTGCTGATTGCTGGAGGTCATCTGCACTGCTTTCCCTGATGCTAACGCAAGCGTTGCTCCTGGGCGGGCGGAGGTGCATCAGATGCATGATGATTGGCGTCAAGTGGCCAGCGCCGTCGAGGGAGGTGCCACCTCTTCCCTTCGTGCGATGCCCCGATGAAAAGATGTTTGATTCATTGCCTCGAGATGGGGTGCTCACATTTATGTGTCGATGCCAAGATGCGTCCTGCATTGTATCCACCTGGAAGCTTCACGCCCGTCAGCGGACGCATTCGAGCAATCTGGCATGTTCATGTCAATTAAATGCATTGGCAGCGCCTTGCACAAAGTCGGATGGAAATGGCACGATCAATGTCGCCAGATGCCCATCCGTCCCTCGCTACGGTCTAGAGGCGATTGCCCGCCCACTGTCGTGGTAGTTTCCACGTGCCAGACTCTTTGGGCTGAGGGCCCCATGCCCCCTTGTGTCTCTACAGGAGGCCGCAGCGCCACGGCCGGCAACCACAGAACTTGCCGCAGCATCTACAGAACTTGCCGCAGCATCTCCAGCAGCCTCGGATGGCGCTAGTGTTGGGTTATTTCCGTCTGTCTGCCCGGGGGTCCCTACCAGCAGGGCTGTGGCGCCGGCAGTGGCGGTCAGCACACCACAGTGCATTGGAACGGTCCAGGCTTCATCAAGCGATCCCCGGGTGGCTTCGCCTGAGGCCTCGGGGCAGGCCGGTGTGCCATCAGACTCCCGGGCAGGGGCTCGGGCGGGCGGTGCGCCATCCCACTCCCAGGCAGGGGTTCGGGCAGGCGGTGCGCCATCAGACTCCCGGGCAGGGGCTCGGGCGGGCGCTGGCAGCGCTGAGGCGAGCTCCATGACGCGGTCCGAACTCTTGGCAAGCGCCCCGGTGGTGACTGGCGGAGCTTTCTTGGACAACTGGGTAGATGCCTCTCCCACCTCGCTTTCCTCTGTCAGAATGTCTGCAAGCCATGCAGCGTGTGCTTACTGTGCGGTTATTGCGTAACTGCCCGCCACATCTCCCAGTACGCTTGGAACCTCCATTCCCGGTCGTGTGCATCTTGGTTGAACGGAGCTCTTCCTGGGCTGTGTCTGATGTGGTGGCTGGACCAGGGTGCTGGCGGGCTGACCTCAGCTGGCACACCTCAGTGAGTGTGGGGAGGCAATGGAGGGTGGAGGGTGGCAGGGAGTGGAGGCGGAGCTGCGGGCAGATCATCGGGCGTTGGATTTGGAGAACAAGTTCGGCGGCCGCGTGGACTCCGACCGCTGCATCCCGCAGGAGCGCCTCGACGAGCTCCAGGGGAACTACCGCGCATCCTATTACACCCCCGCACCGATGCCCGAGTCACACGCCTGCCGTGCCCCGTTGCGAGGTAGGACCGCCTAGCAGGTGCTCGGGTGCTGGCTGCTGGCCATTTCACCGCATCGTGCACGGCAAGTGCTCGGGGCGTTCAGGTCATTGATTAACATATGCGAATCTGAGGAGATCATCACGCCAAGGTCATGGGGCATCAGAGGGGATAATCACGCCAAGGTCATGGGGCATCTGAGGGGATAATCACGCCAAGGTCATGGGGCATCTGAGGGGATAATCACGCCAAGATCATGAGGCATCTGAGGGGATAATCACGCCAAGGTCATGGGGCATCTGAGGGGATAATCACGCCAAGGTCATGGCGCATCTGAGGGGATAATCACGCCAAGGTCATGGGGCATCTGAGGGGATAATCACGCCAAGGTCATAGGGCATCTGAGGGGATAATCACGCCAAGGTCATGGGGCATCTGAGGAGATCATCACGCCAAGGTCATGGGGCATCTGAGGGGATAATCACGCCAAGGTCATGGGGCATCTGAGGAGATCATCACGCCAAGGTCATGGGGCATCTGAGGGGATAAGCACGCCAAGGTCATGGAGCATCTGAGGGGATAATCATGCCAAGGTCATGGGGCATCTGAGGGGATAATCACGCCAAGGTCATGGGGCATCTGAGGGGATAATCACGCCAAGGTCATGGGGCATCAGAGGGGTCCGTTAAAATAATGATCTCCTAGAGGATAGGGGAAGCTCCCCCATAGCCCAGATGCAGAGAGGGGCTCAAATGAGCTCAAAGCGCGCTTCGGATATTCGGTGCGGTGGAGCAGGTGCAGGCCGGGGCTTCATTAGGTAGCAACATCAGGAATTACGAGCATCGGCGCTGCAGCTGCTCTTGGCCTCTGGATACATACCGGAGGCATGTCCGAAATTCTTGAAGGCGATCCTGCAGGTGAATGCGGAGAGCCTGAAGTGGCCGATTTGCGGCGTCCTTAAGTGGGGGCGGACGGGGGGCTGCGCAGGCGGCGGGCTTTGTACTCGGCAGGATCTGCTCCGTTGTCCTTTCCACGGGCGCATCGTGCCGCGCAACGACTCCGGCAGGCCACTGGACCCGCTCGTGGCTCTGGAGGAAGGTCTCAGCCGGCCCTGCATTCAAGAGCCCGTGCCTCTGGGGTCTCTCGCGGCTCCCAGCGCACCCTGCTGTTCGCCACCCTGCGCATGTTTGCACCGGCAGGCTCCGAGCGCATCGCCCCTTCTTTGTGCGCGCCTTCGGAGCCGGAGGTAGGGAGAGAAGGAGCAAGCTCAACCGGAAAAGCCGCGGTCCGCTGTGTCTGTTGCTTCTGCGAAATACGTTGGTGGCCAGCGGCGGCGGGTCGTTGTGGCGCGCAGCTCGAGCCGCCGCGGGAACTACCTCCGCCGCCGCGCAGCCTGGCGCATCACAACGACAGCAAGATATTGCTCACAATCAGGTGAGCTAACTCACGGGGCTCTCCCGCGCTCAGCTCTTCAAACAACTTACCGCGAGAGGCTTCGCTTGAGAGGGCGGAATGCGCAGCAGCGAGGAGTCAAAATGTTGTTGCATCGCCTCTCACATGCGCCTGTGCACGGCCAGCGCACGCATCGAGTCATCTCTTACCTGTGGTACATGCTTTAGTCACTAAAATTCGATACTCGGGCGCTCCAAGTTGAGGGCGACGAGTAAAAGTAGGGCGTGCCTGCTCCATAGGGGTAGGGGCATGGGAGCAGTGCATCGTTGACAGGGCCGGGGCACAGGGACAGGGATGGGGCATCCTGGGCAGGGGTTAGAGTGAGGAACAGGTCCTTCACAGGTATTGGGGAAACAAACAGGGTGGTTGTGTTTGTATTCTATGCTGCACACCAGAACATGCTGGCAAGTCTGGCGGGCGTTCTACCTGGTGAAGATCTTCCGGGTGCAGGTGAGGCAGAACGTGTGAGCTATGAGAGATGCACAGACGCTTTTGGCACAGCACCTAGCCACAGTCCTGGACGCATGTGCTACGGCACGTTGCTGGGCACAGGAGGCTCGTTTGATGTCCAACTTAGATCCCTTGAAAAGTGCCGAAGAAGTTACACCGGGAGTCATCACCACAACACACTTCATTATCGTTCGCAAGTAGGTGTTCGTGAGTAGGTGCCTTGGTGAGCATGCACCGCTCTGCGTTTGTGATGTTGACATTTCAGCATGTGGCAAGGGAGGTGAATGTGGATGGCAGATGGAGGCCCTGAGACTGCTGGCAAGCAAAAGAAAAAAACAAGGAAGCGCCCGGCGCCCACACGGCGGGAGAGACTCGCCGCTAAGCTTGGCTCTGCGAGCTCTCGGGTGGACAGGAAGCGGATGGAGCAGCATGCATATGAGGAAAGCCTGAGTCAGCGCGACCGCTTCTCAAACAATTGGACATAGATGTGTTAAATCCCTGATTGTGTTGTAAATTTAAATGTTCGGCTTATAAGTGTCCGGATAAGTGTCCCGAAGTGTGTGCTGAATCCTTTGATCCCCGGCGTGGGCACATAGTGCAGCCGGTCTCCTGCGGCTACGGGGTGCCAAAGGAGTCGGTCCAAGGATAAGCACACACACACACACGTATGTATATATATATACAGAAATGTTTCCGCTGGTTGGAAGCTCGTTGTGCTCGCCATGTTTGTATGTTAGGAAAAGGTTGTTCAGCACACACTTCGGGACACGTATCCAGATGTGTGCGGGCGTGTGCGTGTGTGTGTGAAACCTTTAGCTTGCCTGGGCTTGAGCACTGGAATTGAATACTTCCATGACGGACCTGCGGTGCAAAGCTGAATGAGCTCCCAGCTACCCCACATTTTCAGCTGTGATTCGTGTTTGTGATGGCGGTTCGCTTTGCGATTGGATTGAGATGTGCCGAATCGATTGATATCTTACCACGGCCCCGCCCTGTTCCTGAATGCTTCTCACTCCACTAATGGGATGTTGACGGTGGGCTGGCTTTTGTCGGCGGATCTCATGCCGTTCAGTGTGTGTGGGTGTGTGGGTGGGTGGGTTTCCCGTCCTGTGAACGGGGACGGCCGCCGGATGGAAGTGGGTCGTTTGGGAGGCGGTTGTCCCTGTGGTGCCATCCTGGCGGGCACTGCCTCTTGGAGAGCTCGGTGGATTCGTCTGCCTTTGCTGCAAGAAGAGGCAGAGGGGTGAAGTCCACGTTCTGTGATTTTTGATTTTTGCGGGGAGCACTTAGGTCCCCGCATGTTTTCATTTTTTGACATGGGGTGTCCATGCTGTGTGGTGTGACTGCATTCATGGCATAACCATGGATCAACGGGTCCCATCTATCGACCGTAAGCCACTGGGGGACATGCCAACAGGGTTCGCTTACTCCGTAACCAAGGGACCAACTATTGTTGGGCGATGATCGGTCACATCGTATCATCTTTCCATTCTGCTTTGCATCTGGGTTGGGAATATGTATGCGTTTGTGGTTTCTTGTCACGGCCCCGCCCTGCTCTCGATTTGCTTCTCACATCCACTGGGATGATGGTGGGCTGGCTTTTGTTGGCCGCTCTCATGCCGCTCAGTGTGCGGGTTTCCCATCAGACGTCCATGCCGGCGACAGATGGCAATTTTGGGGGTGCCCAGCTAGAGCGAGTAGGGGAGACGTTGGTGGAGCGGTGGTGGTGGAGCGGTGGTGGATATCGGTGAGGCCGTGATTCAAAGGTCAAACTTCAAAGGTTTGGTTTGAAATAATCTTCAGCTTGCCTGGGCTCGAGCACTTCAAGTACTTCATTCCTTGTTATCCGCTGAAAATGCTGCTGTGCTAAGAATCGCAAGTAAGGTGTAAGGTGGGCATTGTTTCTTGACATAGTCGAGTATGAAATGCTCTGTATGGCATTTATTTATTTATTGATACTGGCTTGCTGATCATACACGGCATCAGGACAAAAATATGATATGTTGAAACATACCGTGGCATACTAAGCTGGAATACCGGACGCGAACGACAAATATAGTGGCAAAATGCAGAGTGGAAATCTTGCAGTTTTTTTGTCATGAAAAATCGTGAGGATCAAGTGATTTCTTTAGATTCATGCTGCCATTCTGTAACTGTAACTGGATGATTTTCAAGGGGTTGCAACAATGGTTCCTTGAATCAGATATGTGGTTCGTGTTATATGATACATCTATCTTTAACAACGTGATACTTGACTTCAGCCATGACAATATATACAAGGTTGTATTGCAAACAGAAGGTTATCACACAATAAGCCACTGAAAATGAACATGCCATCGGCGTACTCAAGAATGTGGATAGAAAGTCAAATTAAAATGTTATTCACAGCAGAAAATTTACACTATATACAGAAGTTTGACGCAGATACCCCGGTTACTTGTGTACATGGCATGCCGATGATGTTATGGTTGTACATATACTCTATGCCTATGGAAAACATCAACGAGCCACGGGCGCTGCACAACTCACAGCCGGAACAAGGGTGCCCCATTGCTTTTATTTTTCATTTTTGCCTCTGGAAACTAAGGGATATTGCAAGAATACTTGGAAATCTAGAAGTTAAGCACGCATTCTGCTCGTGCAGAGCCGGAAAGATTGTGGCAATTGAAGGACTTCGCCGACGTCTGGCCGCTAAGCTCCTCTTGAGTCGTGTGGGCGGTCTCTTCGACGGCGTAGTCCAGCACGCACTCGCTTCGCGCTGAGTCCGCGAGATGATGACAGTTGAAAGCCGATGCTGCGCTTCCCTCAGGCTTGACCTCAGACTGCTTTGTCACCGCCGGACTTGATTGCTGGGCAACTGCGCGGCCCAAATCGTCCTGGGCGTATTGAAGCACGCACTCCGAACGTTCAGAACCGGAAAGATTATGGCAGCTGAAAGTCTTTGCTGATGTTTGGCGTCCCGGCTCCTCTTGGGCGGTCTCTTCGACGGCGTAGTCCAGCACGCACTCGCTTCGCGCTGAATCCGCGAGATGGTGACAGTTGAAACCCGATGCTGCGCTTCCCTCAGGCTTGACCTCCGATCCTCTTGTCATCGCCGGCTTTGATTGCGGGGAAGCTGCGCGGCCGACATCCTGGGTGTATTGAAGCACGCACTCAGTACGTTCAGAACCGGGAAGATGATGACAGCTGAAGGTCTTCGCTGATGTTTGGGCGCCCAGCTCCTCTTGAGTCGCGTCGGCGGTGTTTCCAAGGGTGTAGTCCAGCACGCACTCCATTCGCTCAGTAGAGTTAGTGAGATGGTGACAGTTGAACGGTTTCGTTGTGACCTCTTGGACTTGGCCAACGGGTTCTGAACTGGAAATATCGAAATGGTCGTAGAGAGTGTGAGATGCCTTGCGCAGCTTATCGTTGTCGCTTCCCGCAAGGTTTTGTGCTCCATTTGGTGCAGTGTACCAGTAAGAACCAGTTTGCGAGTCCGTCTTTTTGGTAGAACCCTTCGAGGACAAAACACTTGTAGTGATCGCGTTCTGCTGAACTGGGACTGTTCTAGACTTGCGTTGGAATTTCGCACGGGGGGAAGTTGAGGCACAGGGGGAAGTTGCGAATTTAGTGGTATTCATATTGGACGTGGGAAACTGAAGCAGAACTGTAGATGGCTAAATACAGTTAATGTCTGAAACGTGATGGTTATCTTGAAGTTGCAGTTGAAGCGTACAAAACTTTCGGAAAGTGTCAGGAGAATGCAGAACATGAGCTCTTTAAACGCCACTGCTGACAGGGCATGGGAAACGAGGTTTAGATTCGGTTCCAGGCAGCGTCAGCATCCATGAGAATCTCATTCTTCTGGATTGATTCCGATTGGTGAAAAGAGAGAAAGTCAATAAAGATTTTATGCCAATTGGGTAACAGTCTATAAACAGTAGTGAGTAGACGGTTTTTGAAGGGCGAACCGTCATTTGTTCCAGAATTCGAACCGCAAAGGCACCGGCTGAACGAGGCGAGGGCTGGTTCGGGCTGAAGATGGCCGGTTCGGTCTAACGAGGGCTCTCGTCTGGCGCTGGAGTGCAAGGGGAATACAGTCTCAGCATTTAATCGCGTGATGTTATCTCGTGATAATCACGTGATTTGTCTATTGGCTGGCGTGATTGTGGATGCCATCCTTCCCATGCCATGCAATGCTATGCCATACCATACATGCCATGCCATGCCATGTCATGCCATGCCATCGCATTCCAGGCACGTTTTCTGCCCTCGACATCCAAATTCGAAATTCAAATTGGAAATTCCGCATGGAAATCATAGTATAAGTATTAGTTCCATAGTTCTAGTTGATGATAATGGCGTGACGTATGTCGAATATTGTCGTATGTGTGTACACGCCACGCTCCGACGCTAGCGCTAGGTCCCCGACCTAGAGCCTAGCGCTAGCGTGTCACAATCTGAGACATTCCATACACGTTTTCTAGAATTCGAATTATTGTGAATCTGAATGTCATATTATTCGAATATCTAGAATATTTTATGTAACGCTCGCGCTCGTCAGCGTCACGCGTCAGCTTCATGCCCTTGATCGTTCGCTAGCCGGGGTGCGGGGCCCGCCTTGGGGCTCCCGGGGTACTGTAAATCAATTTAAGTCAGCGTCAGCTTCAGCGTCAGCTTCAGCGTCAGCTTCAGCGTCATCGTCAGGATCCGGTCAGGTACTTATTTCTTTGCCCTTTGGGGCCGTCAACATCGTCAGCATATCCGGCTGCGGAAGTGCGGATACCGTGTCACGTGAGCCTATCGCTCACTGCGATAACCGTCAGAGATTTCGAATTCTTCGATTTAGTCTGGTGCAGCCGCCGACGATCCGTAGGCGACCGCGGCGGCGGCATATAAATTTGAGTACTTTCGGCGGTGCGGTGCTGATGCTGATGCTGATGCCGATGCTGGTCCTGCACCGCGCCGGCCGGTGGTGATTGTGCTGGTGCTGGTGTCAGGTGTGAAACCACATCGACAGCGACATGACCTGAGTTTGACATTTGATCGATGAGTTTGACATTGACATTGAGTTTGACATTGACATCGAGTTTCAGTTTGACATTGACATTGACATTGAGGGGTATCACTATCATTGACATTGAGTTTGACATTATTGACATTCAGTTTGACATTGAGTTTAAGGATTCATTCAGGATTCATTCACATTCACATTCACATTCACATTCACATTCACATTCATATTCACATTCACATTCACATTCACATTCACATTCACATTCACATTCACATTCACATTCACATTCACATTCACATATTCAATATTGGTATATTTAATACTGACATGTAAATATTAATATATTCAATATTCATATTCGATATTGATATATATCACACACAGCTGCCTAGCGCCCCCTCATTTATATTTTTCACATATATATATGACCTGACATGACATGACATGACAATGCATGACAATGCCAATGACACACACGCCAATGACAACGAAAACGCTGAAAACCCAAAGACAAAATTCCAACATATTATGATATCGATATGCACCAAAGCAGGAATTTCTTTCACAAGCGAAGAGTTCGTTGTTGAACGAAAACACTATGATACATAGTCAATTTATAATGGATTGCTTGTGTATTAAAATTTGAATTTAGACTGGAATGATTCCATTTCACAGTGCGTCTCTGATATGACCCACGTGCTCAAAACGTACATCGAGGATCCGCAATAGCTCTTGGAAAGTTTCACTTGATATTTCCAACATGAATGCACAGCAAATAAAGGTCATTTTGCGAGTTTTCTTGGAAACTTATTAGCGTGGAATGCAGTTCTGTGCCTGAAAGCGGCCGTTCTCCCCCATCAGGAAGCTGGCGGGAAGATTAACAGTGTGTTTGCACAGAGTTTCGCATATATAATGGGTGCGTGAAATATCTGTTTCATCCCCTTCAACTGGCGATTCTAACTTAGGATTTTGCGGCTTCCAGGTTGAAAGCGGAATTTCCAATTAAACGACCCGCGTTGCATCCTGTTGCAAAGTTGGCTCATGAGTTGCACCAGCCTTGCCGAGATTGAGATCTCATATTCCCATCGAAAATTTTGCGCATTGTGCAACAGTGAGTTCTCATACGCGTGATTTTTGTTCACTCAGGAGCTCAAATATTGGCTAGGCTAGTGCCGTTCGCGATCAACACGTTGGTGGCTCGCAGAATGACACCACGAGACCTTGGGGTATATCGCACGCCACTGTGTCGAGCGTTATTTTCTCGTAATCTTTGTTCGAACTCTGTACGCAGAGTAGTCGGGTGATTCGTCTGCGAGGCTTTCGCCAGAGTTGCTTTCGCCTTCGGATCCTGTGCATAAATTGCGAGCGCACATGCATATCGCATTTTCTCTTCTGCTGCAAACCTCCATGTGTCATTCGACAGAGTACGACGCAAACCACCGCTGTATGAAGGATTGTGGTTCATCCCGGAAAATCAAGAAAATCACGCTAGCTGCATCTTTCCATTGAATTCCGGCTCTTTCCTTTGAATTCTCGACTCGACTCGGCCTCCTTGTTTGACATCGTGCTGGAACAGTAGCTTTTGGCCTGTTGCGGTTTTCCACGGCGCTGGCGGCTGCGCGGCGCGGCTCCGTCATGACTGTGTGTTTTAAGCCTGGTGCTTGACTTCGACGCACGATACGCGGGGAAACTGCGGCAGGTGTCGACCGTACATTTCAGCCTCGCCTTGACCGTCGTCCTGACCAGCAGAGAGGGGTTTCGCCGCGCTTGCCTGCGCGGATCCGACGTGTCCTGGACGTGCGCGTCTTCTTTATCTTCTTGCAGTCATGCAGCTCAATCCGCCTCGCCTACGCCGGCTGCGCTACCGAATCAACTTGACTGATTGGAATTAGCTGTTTCGCAGGGAGCAGGTTCGGCTCGGACTGCCGAGCCACCGCGAGGTACTCCTCTGATGGCTTGTTCTGCAGGGCAACCTCGGAATCCACTGCTTTCCGGTCACAGCCGCAAGTCCTGAGGGCATCGTACTTCATGCCTTCAGAAAGCCGCTGTCAGATTAGGGTTTGTAACACTTGCTGGCCCAACTTGCAACTTACCAGGATGTCGAAGTGCCGGATGCAGCTTGGGGAGGGTTTCACTTGTGTTCCACGACTCAGATTTAAATTCTTGATTAGGGATGGGAGGAGGCGATGCACAGTCTTCACCTCTCCGACAATGCTTACACGGCTTGACCTGTGCAGGCGGTAGCAGTGGCCTCCCTGTGCATCCCGCTCGGCGTGCTGGTGCGCTCCCTGTCCTGTGTAATGCCAGCACCTCCGCTCAGCCCTGCAACGCCTGCCCATCCTCGCCTTGGTATTGTAAGGCTTGGTCTTGTTGGGTGCTCTAGAGAGTGCAGCCCCTATCAGGGCGGTTTCCACTCACTGTGAGTACCCCAGCCCCTCTAGGCTTTGAAAGGCGCAGATTGCGCATCGGGGAATAAGAGTCGGCGGTCTGTGATGAGCTTGCATTGGCGGGGCTGTTGGACGTGCAGCTAAGCGCTCTGGTGGCCGCCACAGCCCAGCAACTGGTGGGAGCTCACCGCCTTATGACCGAGTTTTTAGGGGGGGAGGGGGGGCAGGGAGGGGGTTGCTTCGAATTCCGCCGTGCATCGTTATCCCTTCTGTTTCTGGTAGGCGCGTAGGGAAGTAGCCTTCCTGAGGGCGGGGCTCGGTAACCTTCTTATAAAACTTCTGGGAGCTGCCTCGCAGATCGGAGGGAGTGCTGCAGAGAGGGAGCTCTACCTGTCTGGGCTGCATCTACACCGTGCGCCTCTTCTGCACTACTCCTACCCTTTCCTGCTCGATACCCTTCATCTGCAGACCTGCTCTTGCTCCTGCTCCCGGACCTGCACCCGGCCCTGCTTCTGCCTCTGCAGACCTGCTCTTGCTCCTGCTCCCGGACCTGCACCCGGCCCTGCTTCTGCCTCTGCAGACCTGCTCTTGCTCCTACTCCTGCCTACGTGCCTGTTTTTGCTCCCGGATCTGCGTCTGCTGTGAGTGAGGG
>LGRX02026030.1:0-17153 GCA_001247695.2 Cymbomonas tetramitiformis | reverse complement strand
GGTCTAAGGGCTGCGTGGGGGTCTAAGGGTTGCGTGGGGGTTAGATGTGGGGTTCATACAACCACGTAGGATGAGGTTCCATGCAAGGGATTGCGTGCACATGTCTAGGTAGTGCACGTGAACTCATTCATATCGCGAACCACATACCTTAGCTCTTTCTCCTTCAACCTTAGTTTTCCCAATTTTTAGGTATAGATGTGGCTGCCCATCTAAGTTGACAAACGTCTGGAGGCAGTCGAATACAGTGACAAGGGTTTTTGTCTGTGATTTCCAGACCGCGTGCAAGACCCGAACCAGAATAGCCGGAAAAGATGTGCCGTGCTTCGGATGTGGAAAATACTTAGATATCCGTCGAGGTTCTCCAGTTTTTGTCATCTTTCTACCTCGATATAAAGGAGGTTCGTGGCGTACATGTAGACACCATCGCGATGCCGCCTTCTCAACCTCAACCTTCTGGTTATCCGAAAGTTGGCTTGCTCGGTGGCGCGCAGATAGTCCGATAGAAGCGGCAAATGCTTCACTTTTTGCAAACACGAGTTCACACAACTCGTAGATAGGAATGTTTGCCAGGGCTATTCCAGTGGCTCGAGAAGTGTTATCTGCACTAACCACATGTTGGTTGACTGGGAGCGTGACATCTCCAGGTGAGCCGTGCACCTTTGGGTCTGGTACCAAGACTAGTCCACTTGGCCGATAGGGACGGCGGGCCACCGGGTCTTGTGGAGGGGAGGATTGTCCACACTTAGAGACGTAGTGTGCATGTGCACTAAGCAGGATATCAGTTATGGTCACCTTCAAGTCGAAAAGTAACTTGAAATCATACAAGCGCAAATACCTTCCAATAGCCGGAAATGCAGCCAGAAATTGATCACTAAAGAGAGATCGACGAGCAGATGGATTGGTGGCCATCATCCGACCCACTTGTATTCCACCTTGCTTCCCATCGAGAGCCATCCCGAGAAAACCCAGTGTAAAAGCAAAGTCCCCGTTGATGATGAACACTGTGTCCTCCAAAACTTTGATGGCTGCGTTTACGGCACGTGCCAGAGTTATGGGTGTGTCAGTGCACGTAGGCAGCTGATATAAAGATTCATTCCACGAAGAATTTGTTTCCTTGATGTACAAATATGAAAAGCTAAGAATTTCGGAGGCAAGGTGTGCAAACACCTGACCGAACGGATAGTCAATGAGACGAAAAAGGATTGCCGTATGCTCTTTGCGTATGACACTGAAACCACCAGCCCAGGTAATAAAAAACATATCACAGTGCATTATGACATGTGACGCCCGAGACCGAGTAACTGGTTCCAGAAACGATTGTTAGGAGCTCCCGCGGAGCCACTCTCATGCACGCTCTGGCACCGTCATCAATTCATTTACACCATCCCAGAAATTTGGAAACGCGTCCTATGAACTGCAACATATTTTTCAAAAACACATTCCAATATATTTTTGCGTCGGGCAGGGGCTCTACTTCGCAGCATGCTGAATACTACCTCCTTTTGCGTGTGCGGACGTTGCGTAAGGGAGCGTTTCCCGGAAAAGAGATGAGCACGGGAAAACATGCGGTCTGTAGATTCTTAGAACTCCGATGGCCCCTGAGATTTTATTTGAAGTTCATCACAATATAAAACTTTTGTCAGTTGGGATTTTCCTGTCTCTTGTTCTTTTGCATGAACCGCTGCGTGGTGTGCGGCCAGATAAACCTTTCCGTCCCGAACGTCGTGCGAAGGATTTCAGGGTAAACGTGCAACCCCGTTCTCGCTTGAACTCCGTTTGAGCTGAAAGTTTGTCAATGCATTTTTCTAGTTGAAATATAAAAATTCTGAAAGCGCTGTGCGGGTGTGTTTGCCAGCGTGGCACGTATTCTGTCGTCAGGTGTATGCAGCAGCGCATTTCTTGTCATCAGGGCTGCGGCTTTTTATTCGTTGTCTCAACGGCTTCATTGACGGCATGGTAAGTTTGGACACCTTTTAAATAACTTTAGAATTCAGACTTCAGGTTTATGCTCGCGTTGACACCCGTGTGACGTGTTTATCGCAGTTTTTTTTTTCATGAGTTTCCACTGAAATTGAAGGTGACAGCGAAGGATCCGAAAAAGGGCCTTCTTGCCCGAACGAACCTCGGTCAACGGTCCTCGATTTCTTTTCCTTATCTACTTGCATCATACTATTTTCGTTAAACTCGTTGACGTAGCCTTTAGGTACGGCAGTCTGGGTGGGATGTCCTCCCTCTCCAGCTCGGGTTTGACTCCCGACCGTATCCCTGCGTGCGCCGAATTGATGCTCACGTGTTGACGGTCAGCACGTGGTCATCAATTCAGCGCACGCAGATGAAAGGGGCACTGATCAAACAGACCTCCCACTTTCTTTTACTTGTTTTTTATGCGGCGCTTGTATGAAACCGTTTCGCCAGCTCACAGGTACGAGCTAAATTATCTGCTGGCTGGCTCACGGATGCTCGCGGCGGGGGCCTCGGTCAAGCTGAGAAGCGAGTGCTCTTCCATGCTCACACAGTCGAAACAAAATGCATGCAGCATTGTTTTGGTATGGTAGTCTGGGTGGGTTCGCCTCCCTCTCCAGCTCGGGTTAGATTCCCGACCGTACCGCTGCACTGACTTGATGCTCACGTGAGCACGTGAGCATCAAGTCAGTGCATAGGGTTAGGAATCGTCGGGACAGCAGTTAGCCAAGTTGTTATTCCTGGCTTGTGAGGGTTTTTAGTTCGATAGGGAACACGAGCCCAATGGAAGGGCGACACGGGTGCATTATTCATGCAAGCATCACGGAATAGGGTTTCTCGAACCTGGATAGAAGCATACATAGTGAGAAGTGCATTTATCGATGAATAGAAACTTAGGTCAAGATACAATCGTCATCTGTGCTGTTTCAATACTTTATTTGCAACAGTCTCAAGTAGAGTGTTTGTGTCGTGAAGCTTCGTATGTGATGCTCACTTTTAGGGTTCCTGACTTGTGGCACAGTGAACAACATCTGGTTACGCGCATGCTTGCAAGCATACACTTTATTCAGTTTTTCTCATCGACCTTGCCTATAACGCTATAAGTGATATATTACACAACTCTGACTATTCTAAACCTATGTGCAGTGCTTTCTTGCGTGTGTAACGATATAGCTAAAGGATATGCGTGTATTACTATATACTACGATAACCCTGGTTGTGTTCCTATGATAGATGTAAAGATTTGCTCAAATTTGCAATATCAACCTGCTCCATTTGGCTGTGTAACCCACCCCCAAGCTTAGGAAACAAAATATTATTGCCAAACGGTGAAAGATATTTTCTAAACAAGCCTAACAGTGTATCATATTGCATGGTTATGGCGCGCGCGAATACATATGGGGAATATGATATATGCATGTTTAATAATGGGCTGCCAATATCCTACGAATGCATGCTTGCCGTAAATATGTTTCAAAATTGTTTTTTTAACACACACATATCTATGATAACACATTGGTAATGAATTTAGATGCCTCCCGCATCATCGTAGCACCCGTACGGCATCGCATATTTCAGCAGACCGCATACCCCCCTACATATATCCACACGTAACGCCCTATTCATAGGGCGTTACGAAAAATGGAGTTCACCATCGAATTCCCCACCATCAAATTAGTCTAGAACCTACTTGTTTCAATGGAAATGTCTTGCTTAAATCGTCGTCAAAGTTACTCGGTCCGATTTTCCCGAAAAAATGCATTGTGATGGTAGTACTTCCCCTTGAATACATCTCCGCTATCCAAGTGGATAGTGGCATCTGGTATGACGCCGTTTGCGGTTCTCAAAGATAATTGTGGGGTGCCACTACTCGTTGTAATTCTCTTTGTGGTGATATCTAGCTGATCTGAAATAGACAACGACTGCTTCATCATAGTACCAAGGTGCTCCACCATACACCTCTGCAGACAAGTCTTCACCTCACCGACGACATCCCGGACATGCCCCGCAGGTTTGTCTAGACCAAGACGTGTTGTGTAGACAAGTGTGCTATTTTGAAGGGGTTCGATAAAGTCATCGCGGATTGAATCTACCTTGAAGTTGCTCAAGAAATAATACAGTAGCATTCCAGTTTTCAAACGGGTCAGTGGGCGCCTGTTCGTGCGCAAGTGTGAAGTCCAGTATGTACCATGTGCTGTAGTAGTTTTGCGCCTGACAAGATGAGTACCAATATCATTTTTATGGACTGCGTCTGTACTGAGCACCATAATGACTTTGTGATACAGAGACTTGTTATCACCCAGAACAGCGCGCTACAATAAACTCTTAGCCTCATGATCTGCTTTGAGTGCGGCACGCAACTCTCTACTTGCAGCGAAGTGGATGGACTTGTCATGCTGGACTTGGGATTGTGGGGCTCGAACTGGATCACTGAATGAGATGGTATATGCCCCCGGAGTTTTGACACTAATATGGTCTGCTTTGACCTTGTTGGCAATACGTTGACATTTCGATTTCAAGAGCTCTGGAGTAGAGAAATAGGTGGAGGTCTCCCTATGCACTACTTTTAGCAACAACTGCTAAAGAGTGAGTCCCTGGTCTGCTCGATTAGATGTCTGCGATGAGCCCCCCAAGTTGTACTTTCGATACATTAACACAACTCCATAAACCCAAGCATCCTGAAATTGGACAACTGAGGAGCATTGACAAATGAACCCATACGCTCCAACACTAAAACAAAAGATGTTGGTGCCAGTATTAATACTAAGATGAGGTGTATGAGGCATAGCCACTGAGCAGCCCTCAGATTGCACGGCCGGAAATTGCTGCAACGTTGCTGAATTTGGAAGCTGAACATCACCGCGAGACGCAGAACCAAGCCGGTTTGGCAATGAATATTCTTTCAAATCGGTTGTCTCATTGTCAGCCTCCTCGGACGAAACAGACTCATAGTCCGAGTCTGTTTCCCAAGCTTCTGCATCTGGAATACTAGGGTGTAAATACACAGCCGGTTTCGTGCATTTATTCTGACCACGCACCCTTTGCAATAAGTCAATAATGCCGGCATCATTGGAACCCTCAAGCTGTTCATCTTTCATAGCAAGCTGGTCGATACTGCGCAACACCGCGTCCATCCGCTTGTCCGTATTTGACACACCACGAATAGAATCGGTTTCACCATTTGTGAGCGTAAACGGATCCGGAGCACAACTGTTGTGGTCCTCTGAGAGTAGTATGGGACCTTGGCGATTACCTACAAAATATTGTAAAGCCCGAAAAACCACACGAACATCCCTCGAGGGTCAGGACAAGACTTGGCACAGGAGCCCCAGGGTGAGGGATCCAGGTGTATCTCATGGACTTAAGACAAGGGGGATTGAGCAGGTCTGCACCCATCATCGGGTCACTGAAAACTCAAAACTTGCACATGCAAATAAGCGGAGATTCTCGACTCTGAAAGCAAGGGGATATCACCCTATAATCTTTCAATACAAAGCTAGTGGGAAACTTGTTGGGGCTAACTCCGTCTTCTGGGATCGGGCTCACCGTTCGGAGGTCCAAGGTTGTAAACTTGGGGACCTCCACACTTGGCCCAGAAAAATGCATCCAACGATGGACCTGCAAACGCTATCCAAAAGCGTGAACACGAATCCACTCAGGTCAAGGGAGTTAGGTTGACACAAAATAACGAGTTATGATTTGATTCTGAATCAAAATTTACTTTCACTTGGATTTATTGGCTTGTTTAAGAGAAAACGTGCTACGTGTGCTTCATAGAAATAAAGGATACCAAACGGGCAAACGAGCTGCTTTAAAGGCAAAGACACTCACTGCTAATGACGAAGAGGGCTGCCACTGCACCAAGGAGGAAAACTGATTTCCATTGCGCAGGGCGCTGGTGCTGGCGGATCTCAAGTTTCTCGGTTGGAAACGCACGAGGAAATAAAGTCACCATTGCGTATGTGCTATTTGCGTAGTATGATGCATATTCAGGGCTAACTCTTGGGAAGAAAGAGAGAACACTTAGGGTACCAAGACTGTCACGGTGTCCACAAATCGGTAGAGAGCAATTTCCAACGACACGCGGTCGCTTCTTTGTGCTTCCGCCCATTGCAAGAAGCTCTCTCTGTCCAAATCTCAGGACAGCGTACTCGCGCTGTCGCGTATTTCACAGTTTTTGTGCTGTGACAATGTGAAAACCAGAGGTCTGGTGAAAACCCTTTCCGAAGGAGAGATGGGTCGAACCCAGATCAACAGATATGTGACACCACATGCAGTTGTAGTTTAAAAATATATTCGCTGGCAATGATGTGTAATCTTAATTCCACACCGTCGGATGACGGATTGTTAGGCACCTTGAACATATTCGACGGTAAATTGTGAACTCGACATCATTTTATATAAATCGGCGTGTATATGCCCCTCAGCCGTGATTCTTTATACCCTGATCACCTGATATAAATCTATATGAAGTGATATTCGATGTTTCGCGAGATAAGGTTCATCCAATGAGACGTGAGTGGCAAAGTATAATGGAATATTTGCATGTTTTGAACCCGGGCTGTTCGGCATCTTTGAAGACGCAAATGATATATTGTGAGAAGACGTGGCTTGACACATCAAATCTTAGCGATGGCGTGGTGGCTGTTTACCCAGTGAAAAGACTGGAAATACGTGTGTAAGCAATTCGTGGCAAAGTTGTGTATCTTTCACGCCAATTCAGCGTTTCATATGAAAACATTTGCAGGTTTAGGAGGCTTCCCAAACCCTTTTCGTAGGGTTCCGAAACCCATGTAAATGTTGTTTTGGCTTCCGAAAGTGAGAACCGGTTAGAGTATTCATGCCTAATTCTACCATTTTATTGGGCTCGTCGAGATCTTTAATTTGATATATCACATGCCGAATACTCCCACCGGAATCACTTTCGGCAATATAAATACATTCTCGGAACCTTCCGAAACGGGTTTCGGAAGGTCCCCAAACCAAATTACGGGTTTCGAAAGGTACAGTAGGTCCCGAAGTGGGGCTTCCGAAAGCGGTTCAAAGGTCCCGAGCAAGCCGAATTTCGAATATTCGGAAGGGGCTCTCCATAGTATTTCTGTGAACTTCGGGGGAGTAAGCTCTCTGAAGGGAGGAAGAGGTGGATGCATTATATAAAGCCGTAAAGCAGTAGGGCAGAAATGCTACTTTTCGTTTTTTAATCGTCACTCTGAAATACGATACGAGCGGCAGCGCAATATCTATCCGTAACGTAAACCTCGGAAGATACCTTGAAACGTCACTCTGAAATACGATACGCAATTCATGGGGGCTACATCCTAAGAACTGTAGGGCTAAATGCCTAAGGTGAGGGTTTAAAGTGGACTCAGTTCCCCCCAATATCCTAAAAACACCTTGAGGGACGCCTCATCGGTGTAAGAAGACTGGTACCAGCTCAACAACAAAGACATCAAAGACATATACAAAGGTATGCACCCTATATTGTGAGGTCACAACTCTTTTAAGAGGGGAGATCTGTCAGGGATATGACCGATGACATATGTGTCATACATATCATACGTGTCATTCCTATCATACATGTCATACCATGTCATGTCATGTCGTGTCATGTCATATGTTATAATGACATACAGTCGTCAGTACGGTCGACTGTGACATGTACAGTCATACTATCTGCCATCCACTCACCATGAGTGACATCTGTCATCGAGAGGCTGATCACAGCATCTCGATGATGAAGCAAGACAGTTCTTGAAGAACAAACTGTTCTGAAGGGACTCGTCTTCGCTTCAAGCATGAATTGAACACCATGCGGGTATCATATGGCTTATTCGATCAGCCGATACTGTTGTTCACCCGATGCCTTCGGGTTCACAACCCAATGGTGGTAACGCTTGAGAAGCGTGGGGGCATTGGCGTATATGAGAGAGCATTGAGCTCGAGCAGCACTTCTGGATATCAGACTGCACTCATACCCACCAAACTCTTGCGCGTGCTATTGTCGTTCAATAATAGCCGTGCCATACATATCGCTCGCATAGCGAGCCCTAACAAAATGGCAAAACACATCGACACGAGGGGTTCCCCTGTCGTCCCCGACCAGAGTGCTAATCTCGCCCAACTGACGGGAAAGCTAAAATATATACTGCTGTAATATATGCTGAAATCTGTATAGGCAGCCCTGACCGGGAGTCCCGGTGCAGGCCCCTATGACAGATTCCTAGGTAGCCAACACTGGACCGTGACTGATCCGTAAGCCTGTGCTGTGACACACCGAGTGTCACAGGTAGCTAGACTCGAGACCGTTCCGACTCCGCGACCGTTCCGGGTATATCTAGCTTAGGGTTTATTTCTTATACGAGTTTATCTATATTGGTTCACTGACTGTCTGATATCTTGAACCGGGATATTCCAGTAGGTCGTGGACCCATTCCACGCTATTTTTCCACAGCTAATTTGGCCATGATTGGCTAAAACAGCCGCTTGGAGAGGTGGTGCGCGACGGCGCGTTTGGGTACGCACGGGAAATTTGAGATGAGCGGTTTGCGGTGAGCGTCTTGAGCCGCAGCTATGGGGATTCGACCTGGACCGGGCCTAGTCGACGCAATGTTCATTTACGGTATTACGCTTGCCTTGATCCCGCTTGCTACCGATTTTTGGGCTGGTGGCTATAGCACCTTCGACCTCGACGACGTCTTCCAGTGCCCCTCGCTCGCATGGCTCTACCGCTCTTTCCGTAACTGTGGCGTCGCGTCTTCCCCACGACATTACCCGAGCGCGCCCCGGCGTACCACCTCCCATCAGGCTTTCAAAGTTATGGGAGTTACCACAAGAGCGAAGAAGTCCCTCACGAGGGACAGCGACATTGATGCCTCGCCGAGGCTTATCGACGGGGTTCGGAACAGCCCGACGGTGCGGACACCGACTGTTCCGACCCCCAACCCTGCTTCGAACGAGGACGCCGACGTGGCCATCAGGCGTTACTTGCAGGAGCAGGCGAGGCTGACCGACGAGATCTACAAGGCACGTCTGCATCGTGCCTGGGCCAAGAGCATCCGCGAGGACGTTCTTGGTGACAAGAAGCATCATTTCCGCGGTACGGACGACGCTGGCCTTCTGTCCGACCTGGTGGTGCAGCTACGTACGGAGTTCGAGTCTGCTGGATTGGAGATGAAGTCCTTTGATCTCGACGACCCCCTTACCCCGGTTGTGAGCCGGGTGAATGGCCTTCTATACGACGTGCTGGCTCTCGTGGTGGAGAAGCACAACAACGCGTATGTCTGGCTCACTGGTACGGATGCTTCGTCTGACCGAGATGGCCGGCGAGCTTTGGTCGACATCATCAAGGGCTGCGTACCGGTGGCGCTGCGGGAGTCGCAGCAAGAGGAGCATGCGGCCTTGCGTTACCCCGCGAACGTGGACCCGCAGCCGATCTTGGCGCGGGAGCAACGTTTGGTGCGGGACAACAGGGCCTCCGACTGGACACCTACGGAGGCTACGCGTAAGCTGAGCCTGTACACCAGGCTTGACCCGGCGTTCTACGCTGCGGTTAAGGTGCGCTACCCCATGGCTGCTGACTTGGCCCATGTACCGTTGGCCTCACTCCGCTCCATGGTGGTAGAGATCTACCAGGCTTGGGCTCAGACTGACACGGGGAAGGCGGCTTCTGGAGCGGACGGCATCTCCGCGCACCTCTCCAGCAGCGAGTACGACGCCCTCCTCGTGAAGCTCACGGAGCTCAAGGAATTGGTGCAGCGGCAGCACGGGGAGGGCGCTCCGGTGGTGCGGCAGCAGCGGGTGCAGCAGCGGCAGCAGCAGCAGCAGCGTGCGCAGCATCCGAAGGGGTTCCGTATGGGGCAGCACAAGGCGCCGCCCGTGGGATTCGACCGGGACGACCAGCGAGCGAAGCCGTTCTGCGGCAGGTGCAAGAAGGCAGCAGGCAAAGGTGAGAGCTATCACTTCTACCGCGACTGCCCGTTGGGCGGGCGCCAACACCCGCCCACCTCTGCCGCGGCATTCTGCATTCCTATCGACGAGGAGGACGCGGAGGCTGGGGGTGCATGCGCTTGCCATGTGTGCCCTTTTCCAGCAGGCAGCGGACGATGGCGCGGAGTCCTTTGCTCGTGCGGCCGCCGCGTACGGGCCGCCTGCGGTGCTTTGCGCGGGAGCGGTGGGCGGCATCGACGTGTCCGCCTACGGCTTTGCGGTGGAGCAGCAGTCGGCTTCCGTCGAGCCCGTAGGAGACGACATTCTCCGACGGCTCGACGATCTTGCCGCGGAGGTCCACTCCGCGGCCAATCACCAGGTGCACTTCACGCACGCATCTTTCCCGCCTCCTGACGGTATCGAGCAGCAGGCTTCGGCTCTGGTGTGCGGGCCCGCCGCGGCGGGGACCACGCCAGAGGAGCAGGTTCCGGCAGGTGGTGCGGCGGCATCGGCATCCGCCGTGCCGGCCCCTGCTATGCCTGTCTCACAGGGGAAGGATGTGAAACCCGCGCCACTGCAATCGGCGCGGGTAACCGCCACAGCGGACGCGGACGGTGAGTTTGCTGGGTTCGTTCAGACCGTGAACCACGCCGCCATCGGGCAGGTTGATCTCACGGGTTACGACACGGACGACTACGAGGACCTCGCCGACGGCAGCTTCGTCGTGAAGCCGCGGACTCCGGTCGATTCGGCAAATCATGCGTCGGAGTCCGCGACCCACGTGCCTGTGTCCGGTGGTGCTTCCCGCACCTACGGATGTGGCAAGCCGCCATGGGGCTTCCCCGCACACGCGGGCCCGTGGGGGCTTCATTACTTTGTCTCTCTCTTTCTTTTGATCTCGATCATGGGAGTGGGAGCTGCCGCCTACACGGCGGCCAATGACATCGACTCTGTGCAGGTATCGGGTCGGGCTGCACCGCAACCTGTGCTGTGCAGAGGTGATTTGTGCATCTACCCTGGTATAGCCGAGCTGGACCCCGTCACTCTGGATGCGGTACTGCACTCCCTGGGTATTGCGACGGTGGTTCAACGGCCGCCTGACCCACTGGAGAGCAGTGCTGCAGGCTACTACAGTGGACGTTGTGGTGACGGTGCCCTTCTGGACTTTGACCCCGAGTAGCTTTCCTTCTGGCTCTGGCAGTGCACCACTCTGGTGGTGTACTGAGATGTGCTTTGACCTCAACATGGTCTTCAATTTGGTTTATGCTTTACTTTGACATCTACAATCTTCAATCTGGTTTGCTGCCACAGTGCTTTTCAGTAGTTTAGCAGGACCTGAGTGCCTGTATGTTTCTGCTCTTGTGCCGGCTAGAGGGTTTCAATTTGTGTATCAGAATAGCACAGTTGAATTAGCAGTTAGGTTTGTCACCCTAGCTCCTACCCTAACTTATCTTGACTTCTCTGACTTACCTGTCAGTCACCACCCACAGTGCTGGGGTGGTGTGCTGAAATCTGTATAGGCAGCCCTGACCGGGAGTCCCGGTGCAGGCCCCTATGACAGATTCCTAGGTAGCCAACACTGGACCGTGACTGATCCGTAAGCCTGTGCTGTGACACACCGAGTGTCACAGGTAGCTAGACTCGAGACCGTTCCGACTCCGTGACCGTTCCGGGTATATCTAGCTTAGGGTTTATTTCTTATACGAGTTTATCTATATTGGTTCACTGACTGTCTGATATCTTGAACCGGGATATTCCAGTAATATATTATAAGCTTTCATAGAGAAGAAAGCTGAAGCCGTGAGCTCAGGGTTTCAGATACAGCACTCAAGTGAATATTAGAATACATATAGTGTTTTAATATTCCTAGCGGTTGGTGATGCCGCAGCAAGTGACACAGCAGAGAGTCACAACACAATGAGGGGTGACAGCAGAAGGGGGGCACCAGTCACCCTTATACAAGGGGTGAAAGTTGCATCCCCCGTGACACCACCTACCGGAATATCCAAGTACACTAGATATCAGAAAGTCCCGTACTCGTGTGGATAAACTGTATGAGATAAATAAACCCTAAGCTAGATATACCCGGAACGGTCTCGGACGGTCTCGGAGTCTAGCCTACCTGTGACACAGCGTGTGTCACAGTACGAACCTACAGATCAGTCAGCAGTCCAGTGTTGGTCCTAGGGATCTGTCATAGGGGCCTGACCGGGACTCCCAGTCAGGGCTGCCTATACAGATTTCAGCACACCACCCCAGCACTGTGGGTGGTGACTGGCTAGGAGAGTCAGAAAATGTAAGATGTTAAGTCCAGGGCAGAAGCTAGGTGACAAGTCTAACTGCCAATCCAACTGTGCTATTCTGATACACAAATTGGAAACCTCTAGGTAGCACGTGAGCAAAGCATACGGGCAATTAAGGCACCGCTAAACAAGTGAAAGGAACCGTGCTAGCAAGTCAGTTTGAAGATTATAAAGTAGTCAAAGCAAAACATAAACCAGATTGAAGAAGTCTTTGAGGTCACAGGAGTTCTGCACACCACCATGTCGGTGTGCCTCCAGAGTGAGCAAGAAGTCAATCGACAGTACCAAAGTAGTCAGCGGTGGCCTCACGGAAGTCCATCCCATAATAGGAAGTAAAGAAGCCAGCTCCATAATAGTGCTCCGCATCAAGAGGACCGTTCTCATGTAAGGCCATGCCGTAGTAGAATGCCATGTCAATACCCAAATCCGCTTGAGCCAAATCCTGAAATGCTAAAAAGCTCAAAGTGTCAGGAGGCTCGGGCGGCTGAAGCTGTGGCAAACCGCCAGCTAACAAGAGATCCCAAGCTGGCATCACCGAGTCAACAAAATCATTCGTAGAGTAAAATGACGGAGCCTCCCAATCGAGATCACCACCAGGCGAAGGCATCTCCGTAGCCAGTGCACATGCCGACACAGCAGAAGCTGTGGACGCCGAAACAGACACACCTGCAAAAGAAATGCACAACAGAGAGAGCACCGCGAGAGCGCCGATCGCCGGCGTGCCAAAGCCGAAAGGCGGCACACCGCATCCGATAGCACCGGACGGAGCCCGCGGCTTCACCGCGAAAGTACCGTCGGCGTAATCCTCGTAGTCGTCCGTGTCATAGCCCGTCAGGTCAGACGGGTGGACGGCGGCGTGATTCACCGTCTGCACGAAGCCTCCGAACTCACCGCATGTCGCCTCTGCGGTGGTCACCCGCGCCGATTGAACTGGCGCGGGCCGTACATCCTTCGCCTGCGAAACAGGCATAGCAGGGGCCGGCACGGCGGACGCCGATGCCGCCGCACCACCTGCCGGAACCTGCCCCTCCGGTGTGATCCCCGCCGCAGCGGCAGGGCCACACACCAGAGCCGACGCATGCTCCTCAACCGCACTCCCAGGAACAAAGGATGCGTGAGTGTAATGTACCTTCTCTTGGGCGGCCTGAACCTCAGTGGTGAGGGCATCAAGCCGCCGCAAGATGTCCTCGTCGTCCGCGCCGTCGGCCGCAGGCTGCACGCTGAAGCCGTAGGCCGACACGTCGATGCCGCCAACACCGCCCGCGGAAAGCACAGCGGGAGGACCGTAAGCCGACGCCGCACGGGCGAAGGCCTCCGGACCATCATCCGCAGCCTCCTGGAAGACCTGCACAAGCGCCAAGGTGTGGAGGCCCTCCGCATCCTCCTCCTCAATAGGAATGCAGAAGGCCGCTGCCGTGGCCGACGAATGCTGGCGCCCACCAAGAGGGCAGTCGCGGTACGCGTGATAGGTGTCACCTTTGCCCGCTTTCCGGCAGCGGTGGCAGAGGGGTTTCGCCTTCATGTTGTCCCTGTCGAACCCCACAGGCGGTACCGCGTGCACACCCACCCGATGGCCTCGCGGATGTTGCTTACTCCGCGGCTGTTGCTGTTGCTGCCGTTGGGCCGCGCCCGCACGATTGCCTTGCACGAGCGCCTTCAAGGCGGCGATCTCGTCGAGGAGAACGGCGTACTCAGACGACGTGATAAGCGCGGAGGGCTTGCCGCCCGCCCCCAGCGTCTGCTTTTCACGCACTGTCACCCCATCGTCCGACTGCGCCCAGGCCTGAAAGATAGCCACGACGAGGGCCTGAAGCGAGCGGAGAGTGACCCCGCCGAGGTCACCCGCAAGCGGGTACCGCACCTTCACCGCCGCGTAGAAGACCGGGTCGAGGCGGTTGTAGAGCGACAGCTTGCGGGTCTCGTCGGTGGGCTGCCAGTCAGGAGCACGGTTATCCCGCACCAGACGTTGCTCACGAGCCAAGATGGGCTGCGGGTCAACGCCTGCGGGATAACGTAGAGCCGCGTGCTCCTGCTGGTGGCTCTCACGTAGCGCGGCAGGCACGCTCCCCTTGATGATGTCGACAAGGGCACGACGTCCATCTCGGTCAGCCGAGGAGTCCGTACCGCGAAGCCAGGTGTCCGCCACAGAGTTGCGCTCCACGACGAGGGCCAACACGTCGTAGAGAAGCCCATTAACCTTCTCGACAACCAGAGAAGTGGGGTCGTCGAGGTCAAAGGGAGTCAAATCCAGTCCAGCGGACTGAAACTCGGTACGAAGCTGCACCACCAGCTCGGAGAGGCGGTCCGCGTCGTCAGTGCCACGATAATGATGTTTCTTGGAACCAAGGATATCCTCGCGGATACCCTTGGCCCAAGCCCGATGTAAACGCCCCTTGTACACCGCGTCAACCGTGGCATGTTGGTCGACTAGGTGCTTCCGCAACGCCACAGCGGTGACCTGTCGGAGTTGCTGGAAGCAGCAGGGGGCACCACAGGTGGGGTGCTAGCGGTCGGAGTGTCCCGAACCGCATCCAAAAGCCGTATTGAGGCGTCCAAATCGGAGTCCTTCAATAGGCGTTTGCGAGCTCGAGTAGATGTTGCCATACTTTTGAAAGCCAGAGAAAAGATGATGCGCGGTAGCACGTTTGGGTGTTGTGGCGGAAATGGAGGGATGACGTAACGGCAGAACGTGCGGAGCGGCGAAAAGAGCGTGGGGCACTTGCAAATGTCGATGTGGTCGAAGGCGTCCGGAGCACCAGCCCAAAATACGTAAACCAGCGGGATCAGGGCAGGTAAAACAACGTAAATGAACATTGCCACAACCGAGCAATAGCAACGCGCGGTGCCCATGACTCGCAGCCGCAAAGGACGTCTACCGTAAAATCATGTCCGAATCCTAGTCGCACCCAAACGCGCAAGTGCGCACCACCTCTTCAAGCGGCTGCTTAGCCAATCATGGCCAAGATAGCAAGTGGAATGAAAACGTGGATGGTGCCACGACCTACCGGAATATCCAAGTACACTAGATATCAGAAAGTCCCGTACTCGTGTGGATAAACTGTGTAAGATAAATAAACCCTAAGCTAGATATACCCGGAACAGTCTCGGACGGTCTCGGAGTCTAGCCTACCTGTGACACAGCGTGTGTCACAGTACGAACCTACAGATCAGTCAGCAGTCCAGTGTTGGTCCTAGGGATCTGTCATAGGGGCCTGCACCGGGACTCCCAATCAGGGCTGCCTATACAGATTTCAGCACCACCTCACCCCGTAGGTGTGAGGTGACCAAATGCAAGTGTTACGCGGGCCTGCAAGACTGTTCGGATCTAAGGGGCCTTTTTCAACCCGACTAGAATGACCCTGCCGGCGTCATCTTAGAATCTAGCAGGCACATCACACGATCGGACAATTTCTAGGGTTGTACATTCTTTTGCTCATTTTTTTTTAACCGATACCTCTGCGGTGCCACGACCCAACGCGGCCTGGCACGACCAGAACGGGCGTGGCAATGGACGTGAGGTAAAAAACGCGGCGTGGATCCTCTCCGCACATGATGGCGAAAGTAAAAAGAAGAGTGGATGCGATGGGTGCATTAGCACCACCGCACGCCACCACCAGACACCGACCAAGAGGCGCGCAAGGTGGAGGGTAAAGCTGAGGATGCCGCGGGGCGAGCTCGAAGGAGTCAAAGCTCTGGTCGATGGCGAAAGCGATGGACTCGAGTTTGGTGTCTGGTGCATAAGCACCACCAGACACCACCAAACCATAGCCAGTGGCAGAATCCCGTCGATATACTCGGAGAGACTCTAGGGCAGCCCGAATAGCGGTCACGCGCGCACGTTGGTGCGCGTTGGACATGGCCGACAGCAGACTGCAGAATTCTGTGAAATATTAGATAGGGTTCGCAAGCGAAAACCCAACTTTTCGTAAAATCGACAATTTCCAGTGATGGAAAAGTCAACTTAGGGTGAATTTTTACGGGAAACACGCTGGCGACGCCAAAAATACCGTGCGGTAAGCCAATTTTCGTGCAGAAGGGGTGCTGCTGTTCAGAGAGGCACAACCGCGAATAGATTGTAGTCGGTCTCGCAGCTGGAGATGCTAATGAAGCCGAAAGTGGCGTGATACGGCACGCCCAGATGATTCCCGTAGCCGTAATCTTACGGTAACAGCGGGGCGTTGCTGGAGATGCAAACAAGGGTTCGCTGGAGATGCGGTCGCTGGAGACGCGACGTCGCTGGAGATGCGATGACGAGAGTAAGGACCGAAAAAAAAAGACCACCGCTTCAAGTGGTGCAGCCCAACCTGACGGGAAAGCTAAAATATATACTGCTGTAATATATTATAAGCTTTCACAGAGAAGAAAGCTGAAGCCGTGAGCTCAGGGTTTTAGATACATACTCAAGTGAATATTAGAATACAGATAGTGTTTTAATATTCCTAGCGGTTGGTGATGCTGCAGCAAGTGACACAACAGAGAGTCACAGCACAGTGAGGGGTGACAGCAGAAGGGGGGCAACAATCACCCTTATACAGGGGGTGAAAGTTGCATCCCCCGTGACCAACGGTGCTTGACTTCCGTGTGCTGATGGGAACGGGTATTTTCACCGTGGTATGATCGATGCATGTTGCGCCAGGGCCCCCGGGGCGATCTTGACAGTTTGCTTCAGTCGGACCATCCCCCCACATCGTACCCCTGATTCGCTTCGCATCGTTCGCCGGATGCACACTGCGGCGCCGGATCGGCCGGAATATTGCGGCGCGGGCGGGCCGCGGCAGCCAGATATCGCCGGGAACCCACCCGGGAGATCGGCGGCGGGAAAATAATAAAATCTAGCGGCGGGGAGGGGGGCGGTGGTGGGGGGAAGCGCATCGCGCGGTGACAAAATGGCAAAACACATCGACACGAGGGGTTCCCCTGTCGGCCCCGACCAGAGTACTAATCTCGCCCAACGGTGCTTGA
>LGRX02026029.1:62302-99097 GCA_001247695.2 Cymbomonas tetramitiformis | reverse complement strand
ATGCCATAGGTATGGTAGGCCTATGGAAACGTATAATTCACTCTGCGTATTCTCGGGAATATCAACGTAATTCCATAGGGCTTTCCATAGGCCCCCCATAGGGATAGTATACCTATGGAAATATACAATTCATTCTGCGTATTCTCGGTCAATAAAGACGTAATTCCATAGGGGTTTCCATAGGGTTAGCTATAGGGATAACACAGGGTGAGCATGCCGTAGGTATACTCCTGATACAGGTAGCAAAGTCGATACCTATAGTATCCATATGGAATACGTTTCCACACGTATACCGTACGTATGGAACCGAGTTCCATAGGTATAGCCAGCCTATGGAATGAGCTTTCCCAGGGGTGAGCCACCCAGTGGAAAGGTCTTCCGTAGGTATACCATCCGTATGGAAACATGTTTCCCAAGGGATACCGTACCTGTGAAAGGGTTTCCATAGGTATAACCATTCAGGTTTCATAGGGTGAGCATAGGGTGATGATTCATGATATATCCAGGCTTTCCATAGGGCTTTTACTACATATATACATATTAATATACAGAATAATTCCATCTATGAAATGAACAAGTTATTCGTCATGTAAGTCGCCCACAAAATCTACATGCCTATCTAGTATGAGCATCATCTTGTCTTTATCATATCTCCATGGTGGATCATTGAAACCGAGTTTGTGCTCGCCGAGATAATATACCAACCTATTTGCATCGGGTCGTCCAGCTGGAATTCTCTTTGTCGTGATGAACCGGTCAAAGTTCCATGGAATGGGTACAATGCACACCAAGCACTCAATCTCAAATGCTTGGATGAAAACCTCGGAAAGGTCCCATGGCAAGTCCGACCTCAACATCATATTGTTCGCCACGGTATCTTGAAATGCCGCCTTCAATGGAAACCATCTTACTTTGAGGAAAACCAATTGTTTCCTGCCAACCGGGATGCTATAAATTTTCAGAAGCTCGCCGTACCCGCAACACATACTTTCCAAAGGGTGAGCATAGGGTGGGCACAGGGTGGACATAGGGCGGCTATAGGGCGGACACAGAGTGGGAAAGCTTAACTCGTAATCATAGGGAGGGTGTAGGGTGGTCGTAGGGTGGGCACAGGGTGAGCATACGCATGATCTATGATATATGTTACGGTATAGGGATGTTGTAGGGCGAACACATGGTAGGCATAGGGCCAATATAGGGCGAACATAGGGTGGGCATCGGATGAACGACCTGTCTTCATGGGCATTCAATCCATTTACTGGGGTATCAAAGATTGCCTTTATGTATCGTTGACAGGTGGTGAGGTGGCGGTCGGCGGATCGCGTACGAAAAGTGTCTCGTCCGACTTTCACGTGCCGACTCTTCATCACACCGTCCATGTAGACATAACAACGCTCCTTGGTACTCAAAGGACGACATTCCCTCGTCAACCGGTTCAACCGCCATGTCTCCAGATCTTGGATGACGGGGCGTGGCATGATCCGCCGTTCTCTCAAACTCAATCGCTTCCATTCAGCGAGTTTGGTGTCAAAGTCGTTTTGCAGGAGCTGGGCCCATGGGAAATTCGTGCGCATATACTTCCGTATACCTTTTATGTCACCTGTGGGTGATCAATGGGTGGGCATAAGATGGTTACGAATTTCAAAGGGGGGGCATAGGGTAGGCATAGGGTGAGCACAGGGATGGAATATTTCTTTTCAGCTCCAAGGGTGGGCATAGGGCGGGCATATGGCGGGAAAGATTTCCATTGGGTGGGCACAGGGCGGCCATCTACCGCAAAGGCATCTAAGGCACTGCGTACCTTCATCCAAGGTTATCGGTGTTTGCTTGCCAATCACCTCCACTCGTCGCTTTTGTGGCCCAGTGTATGGTGCAACCTTCTCATTAGATATTGAAGCATATATGCCACGGACTAGCATCAGCTGTTTTTCTAGCATCTGACCTGCGACATACATAACACATAAACAAACGTACAGTGCAGCCAGACGTTTCCATACCTATGTTCTCCCTATGGAAGAAGCTTTCAATAGGCACGGTATACGTACGGAACCGACACATAGTAAAGGCATAGGGTAAATATAGGGTGGGCATAAGGTGGGCATAGGACGGGAAACTTTGAGATTCCCATTCCCTATGGTGATCACAGGGATAGCATAGGGCGGACGTAGGGTGAACATAGGGTGAGCCTAGGTATACATACCGTTCATGTGAAACGTAGTCACAACCGGCAGATCGTCGTTCTCCGCGGGTGTAGTTATCTTCCGTGATACCAAGAGCTCGGCCATCTCTGGTATCAAATATAGCATCGGCAGGAGTTCGTCCAAGCGCCAAAACCTAAATACCTTGTACGGCTTTCCCGGAATAAGCCGTCCATTACGTCGAGAGCTGGGGTGACACCGAAGTTTGTGGCAATGGAGGCACTGGGTAAGGTCGTCATGCCGGCCCGGAGTGAAGATCATGCATTCATTCCTGCAAACGTCGGCGGTATGGTACGGCAGGGCAAAATCCTTCCACATAGACAAAGCTTGTTTGAAGGAGGTCGGGAAACCATTTCGTCTCTGATTGCCGATGATGTCAACGTTGCCAATCACCGTTTGCCGCATGAGATTGAAGATTTGATCAAACATGGATTGGGTAGCATTGTGGTCGGATTTCGTTTCCAGCAGATCAATGACAAGACGATGCATTGTTGAAACCTTCTCGGCATAGACGTGATCAACGACCTGTGAAATCACGAGAGGCATCCCCAACTTTACAGGAACTGCAAAATAAAAAAAGGCATTTCCCTCCGCATGTCCACCCTATGCCCGTCCTATGCCCACCCTATGCCGACCCTATGGAAACATCCAATGCTTTCCATAGGCATGCCTACCCAGTGAACCACCTATACCCGCCCTTGGGAATGCTCAGGCCCACCCTATGGAAACATTCCATGTTTTCCCAACCTATGCCCGCCCAATGCCCGCCCTATGCCCACCCACTGGAAACGTCCAATGCTTTCCATAGGCATACTTACCCAGCGCTCTACCTATACCCGCCTCTGGGAATGCCTGTTCCCAACCTATGGAAACGTTCAACGATTTCCCAACCTATGCCCACCTGTTGGCATACGTACGCCCACCCTTGGGAAATACAGAAAGAGGGGTACCTCTTGGTTATCCATATCCTCATCGTTGGCAGCAGGACTTAGGAGACGGGCACAATGATCTTCCAGCTTTCTCAAATGATCCTGGAGAATTTCGTCCGCTTCTGCATTGGCATCTTCCATGTCATCATCACCTCCAAGGGAACCACCATCACCACCATTACGGTCACCCCCGTCATCACTTGAAGTATCGTCTTCACTACTACTTTCCCCATGTATACCGCTCCTTGCCATCTCTTGTATAGCTTCGTATGTCGTTGTATCGTTCGAAGAGGTTTTTCAACTTGTAGTCGGCACACGGTGCAAGGACATGGTGGCATGTCGACCCCGTGGTTGTTTAATACTGGCCCACAACACACCATCCATACCAGCACGCATGACTACTTGGAACCGTTGCTTCCTTTTTAGCTTTTCATTTGCTAGGCATAGGGTGATCATGAGGTGGTCATAGGGTGGGCGTAGGGTGGGCATAGGCATGGAAACAATACGATGTGTTCCATAGGGCGGTCCGCCCAATGACATCCCTATGGAAGGTGTTCAATACCTTCCATACCATGAACGTAGGGTGGACATAGGGTGGACATACGTTAGGAATGCTGTATTCTGGTTCCATAGGGATGCCCACCCTATACAACCTATGGGAAAATAACTTGAACTTTCCATAGGGATATTGGGTTGATATTTGGCAGATATATAGTGCTGAGGTAATATATATCTAACTGGAGAGATAACCCCTGAGTTAAGGGTTACGGAATCAGAACGATAAAGTGTGATAGATAAATCAGAGGCATACATAAATACCTAACGGGTGTTTCCCGTCTACTGGTGACGGTCACCCAGCCTACCATAGGAAGTGACATGTGACAGTTTTGAGTGTCACAGTGTCAAATCCAGCACACCACCTAGGGTGGTGACCGGAGCTAGTAGTGAAACGAAGCAACAAACTCCCTACTCAACTTCAGGAGGAAACTGTAGCACAACTGGGGGCCTGTACTCTTGGTCAGGGCGGTCCCAGTTCACAGCAAAGATTGTCAGATACTGCTGTTAATTGCCAAAACCCTAAACACAGCTCAAATCCAGAGAGCTCTTCTGCACATCTAGGAAGCTATACTATAGCTAATCTCTAGGCAGGCACGGTGTGATCTGTCTCAGCCACGGGAGGTCTTCGGAGCTGGCGGTCCGGCTCGTAGCAGCGTGAGGGTGAAGTAGTTGCCGGCCCCCGGGGCCGGTGGTGAATCATTCGTAGAAGAAATTGTTGAATTCTCGATCACAGGAGGCTGCACTGCACCGGGGTGCTGCCAAGTGCTGCCCGACGGCGGGGCCTCGTCATCCGAAGACGACGCCGGCGACAGTGGAGGACCGTCCTCAAACAGCTCGGCAGGCGGCGGCGGCCCGGGATGCCACGGCATTGGAGCCATATAGAGGTCCTGCCGTCTCTGCTCCCGCCGTTGGCGACGAGGCGGAATAGCACACGGCATGTCATGAATCACGTCAGCTGGCGAAGCCTCCGCAGCCGGGACTGCCGAGTCAGTCCACGTAGCACCACCGACCGGTGGACCCGTGCACGTGCGCGCACCGGCACCACCGACACCGGCAACGGCGTGCGGTGCGGCGGTGGCACAAATTATAAAGAGTGCGCACACCAAGGAGGAAGTGAGGAGAGACCTCGCGAACCTCGGAATGCCGTTCCCGCAGCCGTACCGTGGCCGCGGCGGTGTCACCGAGGCATCTTCGTCGTCATCGTCGCTCGTGGCGTAAGTCGCGGGCTTGTAGTCGATCACGCGTTCCGGCCCCTCAACCGCGGAGAGCAAATTCATGCTCGGGGCCGGCTCATCGGGCACCAACGCAATCCCCGTGCTCTCAATGAAGTCGGCAAACGTGCGGGTGACAGGAGGGCAGAAGGGGTTCGGCGGACCGGTCCATTCCTCCTCGGACTCAATCGACGCGGGCGGTGAGTGTGCGGGCGGCTCCGACACCACCGGCAAGTCGGCAGTGAAGGTGTTGACGTTGAATGTCGAATCCCCAGCCGCGCGCGCCAACTCGGAGAACTCGGTGACGGCGGACACGAGGGCCTCACCGTCCTCCTCGCAGAATGAGCACGCGGAGAGGTCGGCGAAGATGTCCGGCTTCCCGCCCGCGAGCATGCAAAGGGCGTCGAACTCTTCGGCGTCGTCGTGGTCGATGGCATGTTGAAATTTTGCGGCCAACACCGAGTTCTCGGCCTCCTCAGCGAAAGCGTAGGCCGAGAGCCCGGTCCGGCCTCCGTTCGGGCAGTCCCGATGCCAATGGCGCGCCTTGCCCTTCGCGCACACCTGATTTTGGCAGTACGGCACGGTCGCGCCGGTGTCGCGATGGAAGGCCACCTTCTTGGAGATGGACTGAGACCAATTGCCCCCTTTGGGGAGGGGCGAGGCCGCGAAACGAGTCTTGATACGGCGGTCCGGCTTGTCCGCGCGAGGAGTAAACCCCCGCGGAGCCGGTCCGGACTCGGCGGTGTCGAGGAATGCGGCTAATTGACGCTTCAAGTCGAGGACCATCGTCCTCAAGTCCGCGAGCTCACCGGGTCCACCGGAGTCATCGGCGGCTCCCTCCATGAAATGCGTGCCGTGAGAGTAGCGGTGTGCGGACGCCGTGGCGGTGCCCGCCCGCACGTGCTCGGAGTAGCATTCACGCACCCATTGTTGAATCGTGAGGAGGTCGTGAGCGGCTCGTTGATCGTGGAGAAGCAACCGTGATACCACCGGCTGGTAGAAGACGGTGTCGAGGGACTTGATGAACAGCGCCTTCACGTCCTCATCGTGGAGTGTCGCCCGCGTCCTCGCAGCCTTCAGAGCGGCGTTGAAGTCGCCGATCTTGTCATGCGGGTCCACGCCCGCAGAGACGCGGATGCCCAACATGTCCGCCTGGCCCTGAAAGGGGTCACCCGCTGGGATCATGCGGCGGGCAAACTCGAGAAGCACCCGCTTACCGTCGTTCGGGAATGTGGAGTGCGAGGAGTCCATCCAGTCCGCTGCCGGCGACGCGGGGTCAACCATGAGCTCGAGCGTGGAGAACAATAAGGCGTTGGCCTCCACGCGGATGGGAAGGGTAGCATCGTCCAGCAGGAAAAGGGGTGCGAAACCAATGTCCTCCGTGACAAACGCCGTCTGCAGCGCAGAGACCATCCTGGCGAAGATCGCAGACGCGTGGCCCTCAGCCGCCGAAAACCGCCCGTTCTTGTCCTCGAACAACTTTTGACGAACGGACTTGGAGACTTTCATGTCGAAGTGCTCCCGTTGAAGTGTACGCACCGAGGCAAGGAATGTAGCACCTGCTGAATTGGCAGCCGGCTGAGCTGCCGGCGGTGTGGCTGGAGTGTTGGCGTGTCTCGCAGCTGCCGAATCAAAAATCGTGGCTAGTGCGCGTCGGCGATTCGCCATGCTAGCGGTGGCTCGAGTAGAAGCTACCATACTGAGAAGGACTGAAGGGGCGGAGTGAGGCAATGAAACGTGAGATGCGCGGCAGTGTCGGGCGGCCAAGAAACGCGTGGGTCGCCGATACGGCAGCCGTGAGAGATCAAATAATTCCGGGAAGTCGTGTGGTAGCGGCGGCCGATACGCAACGGTGTGGGATCCAACCAGAAAGCGTAAACCAGTCCAACGTTAAGCCCCGTAAGAAAATTGTCTTCCAACCGGCGCGGCGTGCCGTAAATCAACCCATAAAACTTAGGCCATACCCGTGACTGCCGGCACTCTCACGCGCGGAGCGCCTCACTCCATCCCAGGCGTCCGAGCTTAGCCACTCATGGTGGCAATCTCGCAGTGGCTAAATAAAGCGCAAGTGGGGCCAAACCTGGCAGATATATAGTGCTGAGGTAATATATATCTAACTGGAGAGATAACCCCTGAGTTAAGGGTTACGGAATCAGAACGATAAAGTGTGATAGATAAATCAGAGGCATACATAAATACCTAACGGGTGTTTCCCGTCTACTGGTGACGGTCACCCAGCCTACCATAGGAAGTGACATGTGACAGTTTTGAGTGTCACAGTGTCAAATCCAGCAATATTCTATGAACGGTCGAGGTGTTAACCCTATAATAGTGGCGTCCGTAGGGCTGGAAATAATTACACAGGGATGGAAAAACCCTATGTAAAACCTATGGGAACGCATTTCCATTGGCTTTCCATAGGGCAAAAACCTTTCCATAGGGCACTTTTAAATCCCCTATCTGAAAATCGTATGGAATGGCTCTGGAAAATTTGCCACAGGCCCCAATGGAAATCGTTTCCACAGGGTGATCATAGGTTGGCTCACCCCATTTTCGGGATTCCATAGGTAATTTATAGGGATGGAATCAAAAAAATGAAAAATAGGGCAGGTTAAAACAGGCCCTTTTTGGACCCTACAACAGCAACACGCCGCACTTGGAAAATGCCTATGGAAAATGCAGAATTACACTGTTAAGGAATGCCACAGAGATCATCCCTATGATAGTGGCGTCCATACCTGTGGAATGGCCTGGAAACAGGTTAAAAACATCACCAATGTACCCTATGGAAAATCCGGAGCCTGTGGAAAAAGTGGTGTGCCCTATGGGAAATCCAGAGCCTATCCCTATGGAAACCCCTATGGAAGACCCCCTACCGCCGCCAAAAACCCCCCAAATAAAATGAGCTTGTTCGATCACCCCCAAGAAAACAAACCATTTGTTCACTGACGAGGGGGGCAAAAAAACAAAATTGCGGCCTGTATGCGCTGTTTTGGCTAGTCGAGATTTTATTTCTGGAACTTCAAAAAAAATCGGGATCTCATAGGTTCGATTGAGACTGAGAACGACGGCCACCTCTAGACCATTACGAAGGGTCGATTACATTTAATCCCAGTTTAAATTTTATAAGTCGATTATGTCATTATCTCCGATGCAATGTCACTGATGAGAGTCTCAGTCTGAGACATCGCATCGTCATCATCGTCGTCATCGTCGATCGTGCTCGCATGACGAGTCGATCCGATGTGACTTCTGAACGGCAAAGTTTTTGAGCACTTCGATTTTTCTGAACGGTCAAGTTCAAACTCACGTTATTGCACTCTTCACAGTTCGCCGTCAGCAATGTTGCAGCAGCCTCGCCAGTGAGTTGCGTGCTGTGATATTTTTAATTCTCACAGGTTGCAATATGGCACTGGTTTGCAGTGCATGTTTTGGTTATGCGTGTGTATTATTTTGTGTGTGCTTCGCGCGCTCATACTTGGCATGCGTGAAACTTTGACTAGGAGTGAACGGGAAATTCCCGCGAGTCCTTTGCACTCGAAATAGTTGGTTCAAATCCAACTCACTCCACATCCCCCTTTTACTTTCCTTTGCTTCTTTCGTTGACGACTGCTATTTTCTTTCTTCTTTACTAAACGTTAGTTGGTTGGTTTCGTTTTTCAGATCCGCTGAAAACGTTCGCGTGGCGAAGTCATATTAGGTTTTCATCTCGCGTTCATATTCGCATTTATTTGAGGTTGCTCGGTTGTTAATTATGTTTTCAATAAAGGTTTATTTTGTGCGTTTCCGCTTTTTACTAAGTGTTGGCTCTTTACTTTCCTTTTCAGATTGGCTGTTTTCGAGGAGGGCGAAATGGAGGAAATCGACCGCCTCGAGTACAACGTCAACTTCAAGCATCCCTTCAAACATTCTAGGTTGATAAGTCCTTTATGTTTTCAATAGAATATTCTTTTGTGCGTTTCCGCTTTTTTACTAAGTGTTGGCTCTTTACTTTCCATTTTAGATCGGTTGTTTTGGAGCGAAGCGAGATGGAGAAAATCGACGGCCTCGAGTACAACGTCAACGTTTAGGTTGGCATCTTGTAAATAGAAAGAGCACGAGAAGAACATTATTTTGCGTATTGTAAATAGAAAGTGCACGAGTAGAACATAATTTTGTGTATTCGTTGGTATGATAAAATTTGATAGTCCCATTCGTATTCCTTTCTGCCTAGCTAGATACATGTTAATCGTAGTAAAGATGCTCGAGTATTTTGTTTATCTCGCACAGTGGAAACATAGTGAACACACTGCATGTTGCTAATGTGCAATATGTATGCTACACAGTCAGTGCTACACGTACAGTATCCCTATACTGCCCCACTACTGTGCCTATGGAAAGTAAATATTAATTAAGTTCCATACGTATAGCATCCCGATATTATCCCTATATCGTGCCTATGGAAACCATATATATCTACCGGTTCCATACCTATACTATGCCTATAGTAAATAGTTTCCATACGGATAACATACGTAGGGAAAGATGTTTTCCATACCTATAATATACGGTTTTCATACGCATGGTATCCCTGGGGAAAAAGCTTTCCGTAGGTATAGTACACCTGCGGAAAATGCTCTCCATAAGTATAATAACCGTATGGAATATGAATTCCATAGGGCGGGTCACCCTACGGAAAGCGTTTCCATAGGTATACTCCTGATGCTGTTAACGGAATCATACGTATAATATCCGTATGGAATACCTTTCCATAAGTATACAGCACGTATGGAATTGTGTTTCCATAGGTATAGCCATCCTATGGAATAATCTTTCCCAAAGGTGAGCCACCCAGTGGAAAACCTTTCCATAAGTATGTCGGCCGTATGGAAACCTATTTCCCAAGGGACGCTAAGTGTATGGGCCCGTCTTCCGTAGGCATAATGTCCGTATGGAAAGATCTTTCCCAGGGGATACCATACCTGTGGAAAATGTTCCATAGGTATATCGACCGTATGGAAGATTGCTTTCCAAGGGATACTATGCCTATGGAATCCGCTTCCATAGGTACACCGTCCGTATGGAAACAAGTTTCCCAAGGGGTACCATGCCTGGGGAAAAGATTTCCATAGGTATGACCTATTAGGTTCCATAGGGCCAGCATAGGGTGATCATAGGGATGGAACAGATCCGTGTGTTTTTCCACAGGGTTTTCCATACGGCTTTCCATAGGAATGCTATAGGGATGACATAAGTACGGAAAACGCTTGATATTCCAGGACTTTCCATTGGGTTTCCATAGGGTTTTCCATACGATATTTTCCATACGATTCCTTCCATCCCTATGGAAAACGTTCCATAGGTATGGACGCCACAATCATCCCTATGGAATGCCTTGGAAAACCCTATGGAAAGCACAATCACCCTATGGAATGCCCTGGAAAATAATGAAAACCTTCCCAAGGGTGAGTATAGGGATGGAAACTCAAATTTTTTGTTTTCGAGATAACCTCCAGTATCCATTTTCCCTTTTCCATAGGGCTTTTCCATAGGGTTTTCACCCGTTTCCATGCCTATGGAAAGCTTTCCCAAGGGTTGCAGATCTGTAGGGTGAGTTCAACTAAGTTTTGTCGGGTAGACTGTGGAGCGGGCTTGAGCCCGGAATACTTTGAAGACAACTTCTCCCCACGGATACTAGTTCTTTAGATATAGGTAGGCGGCCAAAATATAGGATCTTCCTTCTCCTGTGTACGATCGTACATTTTGTAGAAGGTTACACAATAGCGCACTCCTATGAAGCCCGCAGAATTGATCCTATGCTTGCACCTTGCGTCGGATTTAAACACTTTATGCGTGTCAAAAAAACACTTCACTTCGTCGTTGTACGGCGACTCTACCTCGTAAACGGCATTTTCGAACCTCCCTAGGAATATGTTGTATTGATGTGACACGTCGTGCTTGTCTGTGTGCCTACCAACCTCGCACATGTCGCTCATCATGCACGATACGTACAAACACCAATCCCCGTGGACGCCGTGGTAATTCGCATCAATACACTTCAATAGTTCCCCTGCTAGCATAAAGATCTCCTTCTTCCAATATGGGTTGCTCTTCGACACTAGAGGGTCGTCTAGATATACGCCTCTGTTCTTGAAAAAAGGATGCTTCAAGCTAAACGCAGACGTCCCGTCCTTCTTCTTGGCGAATCCCCACTGTTGCGCAGTTCTCCCCATGTTGAACCACCATCCAAGATTCCAACCCACCTTCGGAGCCGCGCCTTCTTCTTCATCGCGGTCGTCCTTTTTGTCGCGCCTCTCGATGCGCTTGCACGTTTCAGCATGCAACACGGATTCTAGCTCTCCGCACAACGCTTTGAACCTAGGCGAGTCGCTAATTGGAAGTCGCTTGCGCCTGTCTCCGCGATTCCCACAATATTATCCCTCTAGTCAAGAAAGAGGCCACGGTAAAAGCTTCACCATCATACATATAAGGTGCGTTCCCCTTGCTTTCCATTCCCTTGTAAAGATGTGTGTGGAACTCTTGGGCTTTTGTTGCTATCATTTCTTTCGCTTCTTCTGAGTTGGAAAAAACGTACCACGCTTCCACGTCTCCTAAGCTGCGGTCATACCCGGGGTATTTCGCAGGGGGTAACAAGATCTTCAAAGCTAACTTGTTAAAACATTCAGCTCTGTTATCTCCCACCACTGGTCGCTCGAAAGAATGCAACAATTTCAAGCATACCACGGACGCCTTTGAATTAAGGCAAGCTGCTAATAACGGTTCGCACAAACCTCTAGCATAAGGTAAAGACGACACAATTACGTCAATCTTCGGTTTGAAAAGTTCCCAGTCTATTATTGCTAAATCAAGTTTTCTTATCCCTTTTGCAGGCTTGTGATCGCTCAGGAAAATTGTCTTGGGCTTGAACGCCACAAGATTCTCGTAAACATAATGCGGTGCTTGTCCGCAGCAGAAATCAAATATCCTTAGGCCTTTGAAACTTTCTTTGAAAAAAGCTAGTAGTGGTGTGTATTGCCCTTTAAGAGTGGGATAAAAACTTGTAGACTTGCAACATTTGCGTGGTAAATCAATTGCAAATGGATAACTTGAAAGGCGCGCACACCTCGTTGATAGCGCACTTCGCTTTCTTTTTGTTGGCATTTTGTGTGCCACTTCTGCCTCTACATCTTGCAACTCCTCATGCTCAAGCTCTCTCTCTAGCTCTGGTTGGGGCATCTCCACATGCGTTGCCTCCTCCTCCGGTACTTCATCCAACTCTTGAGCCTCTGACACCTTCTCAGATATCGCGCATCTTGTTATCTTGTCTACCCACTTGTCGAATGCGAGAACTCGACTATGCTTGGCACAACATGTGCCAACACCACATGTCGTGCCAAGCGCGGCGCTCTCCACAGGGCGAACCATCAACAGTGCTTTGAACACCAATGATATTCCCCCCTGGTTAATCGAATACGTATCGTTGAAAATATACCCACAATACGCTTCGAAAATCGTTGTCAAGTCTACGCGTCCGTAGTCGTAGCCTGTTTTCCCATCCTTATACTTAACACCTTCTGGCCAAAACTCTGGCTTGCTATCGCCTAACTTCGCGTATGGTCCTAATAAACGCGCGAGTACTTTGCGAAAGTCTTGTAGGCTAGGCTCTTTCGCATCGCATATATCGTTACACTTTTCTTTACGCATATTTTCGTTTCGATTTTATGTAGGAACGAACCTTACTTTTCGCTAAGTATTGTTAGACGTGTTCCCAAAGTGACCAAAAACCGTTCGATTCCGAATCGAACGGTTTTTGGTCACTTTGGGAACACATCTGATAATACTTAGCGAAGGTTTGCTGTACAGTATTTTCGCTAAGTATTATCAGATGTGTTCCCAAAGTGACCAAAACCCGTTCGATTCGGAATCGAACGGTTTTTGGTCACTTTGGGAACACGTCTAACAATACTTAGGGAAAATGACAGATAGGTCGAAGAGAATAGCGCGTGTTGTCACCATGCCGACTTCCTAACTCACATTAACATCCCGAACCCCATACACCGTGCACGGTGTAGGCCCTCCCGAACGCAGCGCAGCCGCAATTCACGGCCGTGAATCGGAAATTCACGGCCGTGAATCTGAAATTCACGCCCGTGAATCTGAAAGTAAAGACTTACCAAAAAATATAGAGACGGGTACGGTATTTTCGCTAAGTATTATCAGATGTGTTCCCAAAGTGACCAAAAACCGTTCGATTACGAATCCAACGGGTTTTGGTCACTTTGAGAACACGTCTGATAATACTTAGAGAAAATACGTAGAGATAATAATGGTTCCTTCTCATGGTAATAAACCCTACAAGGAAATATCGATAAATCTAGTCTTCACCCGCAAATAAAATAATGAATCGAATAATAAATAGGGACGAGGATTATCAATCTTGCAGAGGCTACCTACCCGCCCCATACAATTGCATAGCCCTTTGGCAGAAGCACATCGTGGTGCGCGGGGAAGACGAGAACCCTACCAAGGATCCCCACTATGGACTCACTCGCCCCAACAAGCGGTGCGAGTTGCATAAGGTCCTCATATGCATGGTGGAGTATGGAGAGGCTGGCGTGCAACCATTAGAGTTTCCTTTCGATTGGTTCCCAATGCTCGACCACTACGCTATCCTCAACCGCACGCAGGGTGCGTGGGTATGGTGCGAGGAGAGCGCAACCACTCGCATCGTTTTCCACGACCATGGAAACGCCGAGGATGGGAAAATAAAATCGACAGATATCTTCACCTCCCTTGTGTCGTACAAGTTGTGCGCTAAGTGCGCTAAAACATGTCAAGGGATGGTGCAGCCTCTCGAGAGGCACGAGCGCAATGCAAGTTTGAATATTTATGAACGTTTGAACGTCGAGTTCGAGCTAATATAGAATATAACGAATTAGCACAGACTAGTAACGATAACGAGCAAGTAAAACAAATAATATTCGTTTGCAAAAACAAGTAATAATATGCATAGACTTGTAAATGTTCATGTTTATTCACCTATTGAGCTAGTGTCCAAGCATGGCATACACGTCTTGAAAGTAAAGCATTTTGTAAGCCTATTATGTACGCATTCGCTTGGCTTGTGCCTTCCCTACGGGTCCCTTCGCGGCTTTGTCTAAGGCTTTCTCAACATCGCGTGCCAAAACCTTCAGGACTTTCTTATGCTCCTCGTCCACCGTGTTGGTGAGGTCTGTGCCCGCTAGAAAGTACTTCACGAACTCCTTCGTAACGAAGTCGAGATAACCCCAATGTAAGGCCGAGTTCACGGGGTTCAGCTGAACATCGGGGTCGTAGGACGCCACGCCCTTCAACGCCAAGTTGGCGGAGAACACCACCCGGGGCGTGCCATCCGCGTTGGTCACCCCTTGGTGTACCCCTCCCACCACCGCGCAATCGCCCAATCCCACTTTATCCTTTCCCCCAACGTTCGTCGCATACGCGTCGAGGGTTTCCTTCGAGAGCATGAGGGCTCGCTGCTCGTGGAATTGGACATCGCAGTTGAGTTGCAACCTCTCTTGCGTCGATTGGCCTAGGAGCTCAACCGACGCGTCGAAGGACGGTGTTGGTGCACAACACAACCTTGTTGGGGATGATGGGCCAAGGTAGGCCACAATGGCCAAGTGATGAGGGCGTTCGGTGAGAGGTTGGTTAAGTGGCTGGTCCAAGTGCCAAGGTTGCCACCCGGTAAGGGTGGAGAGGACCGTATTAGGCGCCCCCTGAATCTCCCGAACGAGATTGTCGTTGATTAAGAATGCTTGATTCTCGATTGTGTACTCCTTACGAAGATTTTCCATAACCTTCGTTTCCAACTCGTGTACGAAGACGTTCAAGTGCTTTCGATCTTCGTCCGTGAGATATTGCTCGTAGAAGTCGGTCTGCACTTTCCCCCCCCCGTGTTTCGCGGACTCGTGAAACACCTCCAGCTTTCCTCCAGTGAGGGTTACCACCCCAGGAGGAAGATTTTTCCAGTCCGGGACCTTGTTCACGGCCTCCCTCCACATACACGAATACCGCCTTTCCAGATGTTCTCGCGACTCGTCTGGTAAAGACACCACGAAGGTGTTAGCGAAACCTATAGCTCGCGTACGGTCAAAGTCGTCCAAAAATGTTTCCTTGACGGCAGGCTCTTTCTTTTTTTGTTGACCGCTGCATTTTGCGCATCTCAACTCGCCCTTGCCTCTTTTAGATCGTGTGCATGGTTTGCCCGCGTGGTCCATAGTCGAGGGATCTTGTCTACATTCAATAAGCTTTCCCATCTTGTTTAATTGGCCACATTCGCAACGTGAAGCTTGATTCGAAGCCATATTTGTTTAAAGATCGGGTTAGGTATTAGGCTTTGGTAGGTTTACTAAACGAGGAAGTCGCTACACTAGCCCGGAATTCACGGCCGTGAATTTCAGATTCGCGGCCGTGAATATCAGATTCACGGCCGTGAATCGCGGGTGCAGGGCGTTCGGGAGGGGAGGGACCTGTATGGTATTTTCTCGAAGTATTATCAGATGTGTTCCCAAAGTGACCAAAAATCGTTAGATTCGGAATCGAACGGTTTTTGGTCACTTTGGGAACACGTCGCAAAATACTTCGAGAAAATGCCGAACAAATTCACAGGTCGTCGGTCATAGCGCGTGTTCAGGTGTTGTCACCAAGCCCACATCAGCACTCACATAAACGTACGTAGCCCCTCCCGAACCCCATGCACCGTATGGTTTAGGCCTTTCCGAACGCAGTGCAGCCGCGATTCACGGCCGTGAATCAGATATTCACGGCCGTGAATTTCGGGCTCAAGATAATACTCTATACTGAAAAGACTTGTACGGTATTTTCTCTAGGTATTATCAGATGTGTTCCCAAAGTGACCAAAAACCGTTAGATTCGGAATCTAACGGTTTTTGGTCACTTTGGGAACACATCTGATAATACTAAGCGAAAATACCATACAATATTTTCTCTAAGTATTATCAGATGTGTTACCAAAGTGACAAAAAACCGTTCGATTCGGAATCGAACGGTTTTTGGTCACTTTGGGAACACATCTGATAATACTTAGAGAAAATACCGTACCCGTCTTGTAAATTTACCGTAACAACTTGAGCTAATTTATCATATTAAACGCAACAAAAAAATGGCCGCAACCGTGGAGTGCACCCCTTGCAACATTCGTAGAGCGAAAAAGGACGAAGAACATCTTATAGAAGCTGGGACATATTGGCTTGGGTTGGGCGACGGCCCGTACCCGCCTCTACAAGATCCACACGCGTACCAATGTTTGACGCGCGTTTCGGAGCGATGCCAAGTGCATAAGGCACTTGTGAAAATGAAGGAATACGGGGAAGAGGATCATGTGGAAAAATTCGCATCGCCTTGGCGTATTTCATCGATGCTTGGACCCCGTCCCGAAAGGCAAAGCAAGTTGGAAAATTATTGGGTGTGGTGCAACGAGATCGCAAGCATGCGACTCGTTTTCCGCGAGACGTATTTGGGCGTGAACACTGAGTACAAGGGAATTCGGAACTATAACGGGCTTGTTGAAAAATACAAGTCTTTTCACGTGTGTAGCAAGTGCGTGCGGCTATGCCAAAACCTATGTCGTGGTTTGGAGAAGCCATCTTTACGCTCTGGACGCCAAGGACCTCAAGACTTTTTGACGGTCTCTTTCGAGTTGTTGTGAAAGAAGCACAATGCAATTTTATGAACACAAGCTAGCAATAGAACACTTTGTAATATATGTATGTTAATACATGTTCATTCGCTATTAATTATATGTTTGCATGTGTCTACGGGTACAAGCAAACTGTGCACATGAACAAGCCATCTGGAACTCGTGTGAGAGGAGGAATCGTACAATGCATGTGGTACCCCTTGTCACAACCATCGCACACTAGCATTTTGCTTGCATAAGTCGCCTTAATGCATATTTCGCACTTCAAGGAGTGCGAGACGGTTTGGGAGCTCATGACCTCACGGTCCATTGCGTCCTCCTCAATAGCGTCACTTGCTTTTTTCCCCGCTAGCCTCTTCAACTTGCCGGTGATCTTGCCAAGGGGTTGTCGCCGAAGTGCAGAAGTAGGTTTCATTGGTCGGCCAGCTTTGGGAATCCGACCGATCAAGTCGAGCTGTTTTTCCAAAGGTGCTTTGAACTTTCCTTTGAATAACCCCACTGCCACCACGTCCGCGCACACACCACTTTCGTAGAACTCAGGGCAGTTGCACGTGTAGTGCACATAATCAGTCGGGGTTGTTGAAGCCTGCACAAGGACGAAGGAGGCATATAGGGAGACGAACTCGTTGAACGTCGTCACATTGGCGGGGGGGTTCACGGGATCACGGATAAGTGATAGGAACTCAGCGGCCATAACAAGTATTTCTTTCCGTTTGTCCGCGATGGTGACCGATTTCAGACTGTTGAAGGTCTTCATTGTAGGCAACACGAACCAAGGCTGGGCATTAGTTTGAAAATCGAAACCTCTTAGTAACTAATTAGTGCATTTTCATAACCGATTTGATACCTGATTTTCAATGTTCTGATACCTATTTGATTGTAATTAGTGTATGCTGAGAAACCTATTGTGTTGGGTGTTTGTGCACATTTCAAACATATTTGATTACTGTACTGATTTTTTTGTAACCTATTCGATTCTTAATTTTCAGTCAGGTGGAACCTATTTGATTAGTGTTTATCAACTGATCAAAACCTATTGGGTTAGTGTTTTTTCTCTATACAAACCTATTTGATAACAGTGTTTTTTCCCGAATATCAAGACTGCAAGGGGTATTTCACACGAAGGCCGGTTCAGGCAAGTTATTCAGGCAAGCTAGGCAGGATAAGTTCAGGCAAGATAAGCTCAGGCAGGCATAACTTCAGGCACACAACAGGCTGACAATCTATCATATGAATAATATTATTTATGAGCAGTCACTGATCCTTACGCGGAGCATATGCTCCAAAGTGTCCTCATCAGTACTTTTGCGCAGATCATCATGCATCCTACCAGCAGCACTGAATGTTCGTTCTACACCACCAGTTGTGGCCGGGCACCCTAAAAACTGCCTTGCCATGCGATACACGTCAGGCAGGTCCTTTGCCTTCTCATTCCACCACAACATAACATCAAACCCTTCCTCATTAGCTTCTTGGGGCAAAGACAGGTAGGTGTCAAGTTGGTCTTTTATGACCAAAGCAAGGGTACTACTACTAGCAGTTTGTTTCTTCTTCCTCATGAAAGAAGACTCGCCAGTTGCTCGCTTTTCAGAAGCGCAAGAGGACAAACGGGCAGAATCAGCAGACAGAGCCGGCTTGAAGTCGGTCCACGCAGTTCGCAGAAAGCTCAGCGCACGCTCACGAGTCATAGAGCCGTAGTCGAAGATATTGCACCCGTCGAAGTCCCAGTTTTTCCAGCGAGGATCAAGAAGGGTTGACACGGTGTAGTCCTCCAAGATGCCCATTGGGAGATCAGCACACCACCGTTGCTCGAACTGCGTGTACATGGCTTCACGTCCCTCACGCACGGCAGGTAACAACCCAGTGTGTTTCATCTCCGTTCCGTCAGCCAACACCACATCAACAGAGGGCTTCAACTCAAACTCGATGAGCCAAGCCGTCATGGGCAACACCAAGGACATCGTGACATAACGAGTGCCTTGGATGATGCGGGTGTACTCGTTCACCGGCTCCAATACAGGAAGCTGCAAACACACAGCGATGATAAGTTAAAACTTTTCAGGAAGAATTGCAGCTCATCACATAAAAGTGTGAACAACTAACTATATTGCTATCACGGATAAACCTCCGGTGCCACGGGGTACAAGCCCGCAGTCGTAAGGCGCGGGGAAGTCGCCACCGAACCGATCAACGGAACTGAACGGTGGTTATATGACAACCCCTAACTTTTTAATCCTGATGCAATCTATTTCAGGTACAAGCTATAGTTAAAGACAAGTAAATCCCTCAACAATAAAAAGGGAAGGTCGTACCGATTGCTGAATGAGCTGCCAGTCAGTCAGATCCAGCTGAAAGTCACGGTACGTGGAGCCGATCTCGTCGGTGCTGAGTTTCAGTTGCATGGACTCCACATCAAACATTTGAAGGGCCGTTTGCTGAGGTGGGAACCACTGCCACTGCAAAAAGGTGCTATTCCAACGGACAGCCACCGATCGGGGGGGTTGGGTGGTTGGAAGCTGGTACTTCGTTTGGCAGCGGTGGAGACAAGAAAGCCCGAGCGGAGATCGGCGGAACAAAGCTGCTATGCCCTTTGTTTTGACGTGCACCGCGTTGATCAAGGGGACCTCCAGGTACGCCAGAACACAACGCTGACCAACATGAGCGGGACAAGGTGACGTCTCGAACTCAGCGAGGCCCTTTTGAACGTTGCTCGCACCGTCAGCCACTGCTTTGTGGAGACAGTGACGGACAGTATCGACGATCTCAAAACAGTCAGCATCGGAAGTTGGCTCTCGAAATTCGCCAACACCGAGGTGGGCAAGTGCCCTCTTTGTCGCCAGCTCAATCTCAGTGCCGGTGTGCGCAACCTCACCAAACGGGACAGCTCGAACGAGAAGCTCAGATATGGCAGTGCCGCCAGCAGCCCAAAAATAGAGAAGGATCCCCAACAGAGCAATACCGTTCTCGGACCATATGTCAATGGCTGCGAGCATCCCGCCCCATAAAGTACCCGTCAGTTAAGAATAAAAGGAATATCACGCACTCCAATACAGGTCACAGCTCAAGTATTCGCACAGTCATGGGAAATAACACGCACCTGATGAAGGAAGTACACGATCCTTCTTCAAAACAACAACCTTCTGTCGATCGTGAACGAGGGCCTTCCCAGAAATCACACAGAGCTGGCGGACGACGTTATGCTTGGACGGCATGGAGTAGGCACCCTCGGAGGCGAACATCAAGACGTCAGAGAGCTCGGTGTCACGCTCGGGCAAACTCAAAGGCCTCGCGCGTTTGCACAACCAATTCACCACCTTTCGGGTCAGAGTGTCACGTTTCCCAGGGGGCCAGACGGCAGAGTTCTTCGAAATCACAGACTGGACGCGGGCGGCAGCCTCCTGGGACGGCTCATCTGCAAAGTTGGCCTCAAACTCCTCGGCCTCCAATTCGGCGAGATGGGCCTTGTGGAGATACGAAAGGTGCTGGCGGGCGTTGGTGGTGTTGGTGGAGGAGGCCAACCGCGCACCGCACTTTTCGATGGCACAAAGAAGTCCGATGGGCTTATCAGTGGTGGGGCAGATGATTTCGTTGAACAACGACCAGACCTGCGATCAAAACAAACGCAGTCAGTCAGTGAACAAAGGTCACGCAGTGAACAAATGCAGTCAGTCAGTGAGGCACTATATGAAAATAGAACATCATACAATGGGGGCAATGCAAACTCGTACCTTCGCGGTACGACGACCTCGCATGGCAGGACGAAGGATCTCTTCACCATGTTCAGCTTCCTCGTCATCTGAAACATCTTCTTGGGTGGCAGGGGTAGTATTCTCTCCACTTTGGATGCTGAGGACACCGGCGCTACTGCCAGCCGCTACAACGACAGGGGTGTGATCGTTGACGGGGGTTTTGCGTTTACGCTTCCCAAGCTTCAATGGCTCAAGTAGTGACTTCTCTCTACGGAAGTTGGCGATATCGTCCTCCAGACCGGCCAGGTTCTCGATCGGCTCCCACGTGTCGTGAGCCTGACTGTAGCCTTTCCAGCGAATGAGCCATTCTTCCACTGCACGATCGCCTGATTTGGTCAATCGCTCGGCTAAAATACACTCGACAAGGTAAATGTTGTCAGCGTTATCACGATGATCGAACTCGTGATTGGGCGTGCGTTTGATCGGTCCCTTGCCAATGGGGGGGAGCCTGCTGTCATTGGTCGAAGACTTACTTTTCTTGGATGCACGCTTACCCATGATGATGATAGAGTTCTGAACTTCTGATGAGTGGTTGAACTGGGAATAGCTGCTATATAGGGTGCTGGACGAGCTGTTGGAACAGCTGAAAATTTTAAATTTCAAAATTTCAAGTGAGACACATGGACGTGGCTCTCCAGGGACAAGTACCGAGGGCCAGTCGCAATTCGACCAAAATATCAAACCGAAATATCAGACCATACCGCCAATTAGGTTATGACAGAACCGGTTTTCGGTGACTTTCATGACGGCGCAAACCGATTTTCGTGTATATGCGATTCTAAGGCGATTTCCTGAAAAGCGATTCGATTGGTGTATATTACCCACCATAACCGATTTGATTCATGTACCCAGTAATCGCGCAACCTATGTGATTAGTAATTAGTCCAGGGTGGGAACCGATTCGATTATAATTTGTCGTAATCGCCGAACTTATTTGATTTGTGATTAGTCCTGAGCGCAAACCTATTCGATTTATAATTTGTCATACTTGCAAACCTATTCGATTCCTAATTTGTCATAATCGCAAATCGATTCGATAGTTGTATACAGTGTTAAATCGATTAATCATAATTCCTCGACTAATCGATTCCCAGCCTTGACACGAACACCATGGTCTCCTCGTCAGGTAGGTGGGGTAAGCGGGTCGCCTTGGTCATAAGTTCCATGACGTTGCTTTCCACCATGAGTAGGGCCTCCCGCCACATATCGTGTCGCACAATTGGACCAGTAGGCAAAGGATGTTCGCGCTCGAAAATAGTTTCGTTGCGAACATATTTCATAGCACTTTTATGAAACCGAGCCAGTTGTAGCTGTTTGCCGTTGCACAGAGCTGCCTTTGCCCACCGATTGTTGGACTCGGGGCTATTTTGCGTGGAAGGTTTGCCAGGAGGCATCGTCCCTAGCACCCAACCACTCCATTGGCCCCACCAAAAGTCCACGAACCACGAGCATATGTACTCCTCCTCCTCCTCGAAGGACAACATCAACAACTTGAAGGCTTCGGTGCGCACAGAAGTGAGCGTGATACGGTGAACACCGGCAACGCCGGTCTTGAAGCTCTCGACGTTATTAGCGTCGTTAAACATGCTAGACTTTTCGTTGAGTTTCATCTTGCAGTGTGCCCAACATATGCCTTGTTTGACGTCCTCCACCGTTATGATTTCGTCGTTAATGGTTTCGTCAACACGGTCTCCCCGCTCTAGGTGATTGAAGACGACCTGAGCGGTTTTGGGTAGGGACAAGTTTGCATTGTAAAACGCTAGGGAGTGGTCAAGCGTGTGAAGCTTGGGTTGCCACAAAACGCCAAAGGAAATGCGTATTGCCCGAAGGACGAGAAAGTCCACGAGCTCAGAGGCGAATGCGTCCTCGTGGGACTTCAAGGCCATGTAGCCCATTCTGAAACGTTTATCCAACCAGCAAGTACCGCCGAACTCAACGGGAAAGCCGTTCCAGTTGGTCTTGTAGGTGTCGTCCCGAGAGCGGTGGTCGCTAGTGGACAAAACTTGAAGTAGTTCCCAAGTAGTGTAGATCACGGTCCAGCGTTTTCGTTTTTGTTGAAGTTGGTAGTCCTCAACAAGTTGCTGGTAGTTGCGTAAAAGCGCCCGAAGGTTTAGCTTGCCCTTGTAGAAATGCGACTTTTTGGTACTCCACCCGTGACATGCCAAAAGATTGGACGCGAGCTCCAGGAAGTGGGAACAACCGTCTGACGCCAAGAGTTTTTCAAATTCTTGCTGTAGGCGCCGTTCACAAACGGCTGGGTCCTCCCTCCACTTGTCATGCCGCCAAGCTACCATGATTTCCAAGCAAGAAGTTGCTTGGAAAATCAAGGGAGGTAAGTTGTTGCGTGAGTTATCCTTGTACGCAGGAACATCGGCGTAGCTTCCGTCTTGAAGAAGAACTTGGCCGTCAAACATGCACAACACCCCGGGGGTGTCGAGGTCCGTGATGGGGATCGCGAACAAGTTAGCTGTCACGCACTCGTGCATATAGTTACCGTAGGTTTTAATATCTTCTGTTTCCCAAATTCGGTACTTATTGTTGTAGGCATAATTGCAGATTGTTGCGTAAGCCGGTACTGTCGGGAGGCTGAGGTCGTCCTTCATTTCTAGGAACACGGACTTTGGCCCCTTGCCCATCTTCAAGTGCGTGTCCAAATAGGTTTTTACTCGAGGGTTCAAGCCTTTGTTGAAGAATCCCGCGTGATCGTGTTCTCCACTCTGGAACAAGTCACAACACTCGCTCGACTTTTGTATGATTTTGAAAAACGCTTGACAACCGCTGGACTTGTAGAACGAGCACTTAAACTTGTGTGTAATATTGCCCGTTCTCTTAGCTATGTGAGGTTTGTCCGCCTTGGAGAAGCCTTCAGAACACGCCTCCTTAATTCTTTCCATACACCTATCGAAAGATGAAGCACTTAGCAAGGCCACCCACTCTTTACGCTCGTGCGTCCGTGTCCGCTTGCGCCTACAGAGCTCCTCAATTTCATCCTCGGGATCGGAATCCTCATAAACTTCTCGTCCATCCTTCCCGGGGCTAGTGAACTGCAAATTTTCCTCCTCCTGGTCCTCCATGACTGTGAAGTGTTGGGGAGTGTGCTAGTGAAACTGCTTGTAAAATTTTTTGGCGCTCGATTGAATTAAGCATGGTTACATGTGACATATAATCTATTCCCCAAAAACAGATCGAAAATTCTATTCCCCATTTTGGAGCAATCTATTCCTCGATAACCTTTTTTCCTTTTTCGACTGGCGTGTACATTTTAGAATGGATGAATGCCAATTTCTAAAGTCCGGAATTCACTAAATTCGGAATTTGCATTGTGTTGAACATGCGCCATGCTGAAATAGAGCGGAAATGATGATGAGGGTGCGAAGTAACCGATTCAGTTATCTTATTTGGTCATAAACTCAAGATGTATAACCATGAGCATCACCGTGAGCCCCGCATGTGACTCCTAATACTCAAAATAACGGTGGTCCTTGTGGTAGGACCACCATTTTCTTCAAGCTTTTGGTGAAATTGCACCCCTAAATCGTGTCGTTCAACCACACACCTAAAGTCTCACGGGGGCCGCCGCTATAAGAAAAAACATTTATTTAACTCATGAATATCATGTGCAAATGTTACCTGTGCCTCAAATAGTCGATTTAGTGATCAAAACTAAATCTCCGCGGTGCTCGCATGCGAGGCAACCAAAAACGATCAAATAAGCGATGTTTCTCTTCGCGCGAAAAGAGAAACATGAGATATTCTTTTCGCGCGAAAACCCTTTGCATTTCTAGAGTACCTCCTTGTAAACATTTCTGTTTTTCGGGTTGGTGGCTGCGCTTATGGCGGTTGAACTGCTCCCTCCAGACGCGGAGCTGGAAGCTGCTCGTCCTTATAACCCTGCGTCCATTCGACAGACGACGAATTACGCCGTTCCTCGCGTGCGCCACTGGCGCTTGGAGTTCTACTCTTTGTGTGAGGAACACGCTCTAGATCTACCTCTCACCTTCCGAGCCCATCTTCGGCGTCGGCTCCCACCCACTAGCAATTGCGGTTTCTTTTGGGTACTTTACAACAGACATGGACTCCCTATATGGACGCAACTCGCCGGGGATCTTGCTGTGGAACGACGTTACTTCTCTAACGCAGACTTATAATTAACCTAACCCGTCCGGTGTCTATTGCTTTTCTGTTGGTGAGGCATGTCCTGCTTTTCACGCATGTCCCTTCGTGGGCATGCGCGCTGCATGTTCGGCTTTGCGTCGCATTTGGTTGCCTCGCATGCGAGCACCGCGGAGGCTCGCACAGAGCCAGCAGTTTCCCAACCTCTTTGCCCCAACATGCATTCTGACCATGCCAACGTCCTTGCCGATACCGTGTTCACCTTATCCTCCACTGGCGGTCATGAATACCGCATCCCTTGGGGTCGCCTTACTCGCCACGATCTTCACTGGTCCTGGGAGACCATGGCGAGAGCATCACCTACTAAACTCCTCCCAACAACCTACCTTCCTGTTCTTCGCGTACAAGATTTCATTCGGGGCGAAGGTTGCTACGGATCCCCTTCCAGTGATCCTAATCCGGAGCAGTTCTCCATCATGCGCGTTAGGAAGGACGCCACTAGGAAAACCAAACCACCCAAGACAGATCGCACTTTAGCCAAGGCTCGTCCCGCGCATGACGGCTGGCCGTACAAGCATCACTACGCGTGTCGCTGCGGATTCCAGTCGGACTGGTCGAAACGCAAAGCTGCCAAAGCCGCATGTGCTCCCCCTCCTGAAGGCGTTGTTCAACGTGTGGCCACATCGGTCAAGCAAAACAGATCTGCGCGGTTTTGTGACTGCTCTGCATCCTTTCGGATTGGTGTGCCCGTGCGCTCCTTTTTGGTGGGTGACGAGATTCCTGTCGTTCCAGCAACCTACCTCAACATGGAACATCGTAACCACTGTATCAGCACGTGCCCTCCCAGGTGTTTAATTCACGATCTCAGGATCACAGACGGCACCCGTATCGATTTCTTTAGGCGAGAGATTAGTCCTATTCTTCGCGAGTTTCTCCGTTTCCAGTATAGGAACAACCAGAATATCAAACCAAAAGACGTGCAACATGCCTGACGCACCATTCGGGTTGCTGAAGGGGCTATGGTTTTCGATCCGGAAACAGGCGAACCGTCGGCAGAGGTCAGCATTTGCCCCATGCCCCATGCCCCATGCCCCACGGTACACAGATTCCCCCATGCCCCATGCTCCATGCCCCATGCCCCCAATGCCTGCCACCATGCCCCATGCCCCATGCCCCATGCCCCATGCACTGTACTGTGCCCCATGCCCCATGCCCCATGCCCCATGTCCCGTGCCCCATGCCCCATGCCCCACACTGCTTACTGCATGCCCCATGCCCCATGCCCCATGCCCCATGCCCATGCCCCCACTGCTTACTGCATGCCCCATGCCCCACGGTACACTGTATTCTCCATGCCCCATGCTCATGAAATGGCACTCCAGAGTAACGCGCTCATGGAACGCGTATGGGGGGGGTTGCGTCCTGAACGGTGTAGAGCCCGGTGTCTTCATCGCGCGACTTGATCCTGCCATAAAAAAACGCGCGATAAGCGTGCATGCTGTGTGCAGGAAGATTATCGGAGAAGGGTTAGGAAGCGTACCAGGCAAGATGCTGGGTCTTATCCACGCAGTACTCCACCAAGCAACGACCGTTAGCGGGGAAGACGCTGGTGTACCAGTTGGGCCCATCATGTTTTTTGCGACAGCGCAGGCTTTCTTTTCTCCTTAAGATGGGGTCGAACTTACAGGCCACGCAGTGCTCCACAAGCCAGCAGCCGTCGGCATCTACGCCGTCACGGATGCGGTTTTCGACTTTTGCGATATACCTTTCGGCAGACTCAGCTGGGTCACGGGAAACGCTAGGCATTTTCACGAGAAAGAGGTAATAGGCAGACAGGCGCGAAAAAGTTATTTCTTGTTTTCAAGCGTTGGGGCATACGTACTTGGGGCATGCCCGCAGCGCAGCGGGCATGCCCCAATCGATGTGTAGCGCAGAGTGTCGAGTTTCAGAGGGTAATGCGTTATCAACAGAAGTCGAGGCAAGATCGAATCTTGGAAGCGAGCAGGTACGATTTCGCCAGAAATCGCCGGCGAAACGAAAGCGACGACACTTGCGACACGCCTTGACGATGTGACGTCGCGATTTCGGGTCACGATGCCACGACCTGGTCATGACATCCTTCCCACCCAGTGTTCAGTAGGCTTTATTGAGTTTGGCTCGTGTCCCTGTTCGAGACAACAACCACACCAGAGCACCCTTTCTTTTAGAAGAATTGATCCTCGAAAATCGCACCCCGGTCTCTACCGGGCCCCAATCTCGTGGAAAGGGATGGACGATTTTCGAGCCTGGCCACTTCCGGTGTGTTACTCGTGTAGAGTAACCCACCCGTTGCGGTCAGTACTCTAACCGTCCAGCATCCCCATGTTAAAAGGGAGGCTTCTATGACGGACGGGCACCAGGTGGTCCGTGCAGGCAAGTTAATTGGCATTAATTGCCTGCAATCGCGAAGCACTCCAATTTGAGATATGCATCCCAAAGTCCGAAATCCAGTGTTCCGAAACTGACACACGAAATCTAACGTAGAGCAAAAAAACAAAATCCAAAATTCGAAATCCAGCATCCCGAAGACTGAAATCTGAAATCTAACGTAGAGCAAAATCAGCCAAATCGAAATTTCGAAATCTAACGTAGAGCAAATTCACCAAAAATGCAAAATTAACTTATCCAGCAAATCCATTCCTCATGAAACAACGCATTTCCATTTGATATTGACTGACACACGAAATCTAATTTAGAGCAAAAAGAAAATCCAAAATTCGAAATCCAGCATCCCGAAGACTGAAATCCGAAATTTAACGTAAAGCAAAATCAGCCAAAGTGAAATTTCGAAATCTAACGTAGAGCAAATTCACAAAAATGCAAAATCATTTTATCAAGTAAATCCATTCCACATGAAACAGTGCATTTCCATTTAATATTAAACCCGGAATCTGATGTTACACGGTAAGACATGCACCCTGACCCGCTCCCAAATTATTGATACACTATTTACATAATATACAGCCCAGAATTCTGGTAACTTCGACGGTTTTAGGCAGGCTCCCTCTGAGGAGGTGGTGGCAGCTGAGCCAACTGGTTCTGGTTATTCCTATTGTCATGCTTATTTCGTTTGTCCACCCAAGTCACATTGATGTATCCATCCTTGTTCAACGCATAAGGAGACTTGCAGTCCCGCAGCATATGTGACCCCTGGCATTTCGGGCATTTGGCATCACTATCTGCAGGAGCTCCCGGTTTTGCAGTAATATGCTTAGTGGCTCCCGATAACGAGGCCTTCTTGGATTGAGTTTTGATGAACATCTGCAGTTCTGACTCGTGCGCATAATCTTTCTCGCACTCTGGAACCGTAGCCCTGATTTGTTGAGGTGCAAACAGGGCAATGTGATTGTCCAGCAAGGACGCATCCCTAGTACCTCCTGCCAACTCCCTCTCAATGAGAGTGGCAAGGGAATCGATAAGGACTGAGGAGTCTCCGGCTCCCTCGAACTGGCTCCCGGCAGGCCAAAGGCAGCTGCCACCTTCCGCATCAGCTTCGGTATCTCCGGTACTGCCTTCCCCGGGGTCAGGCACCACTCCAATAGCTCGCTTCTCAATCGGTGGGCTTTCAACCAGTTGGAGACCCCCTTGGTCGCCTCTTGCATGGATCTTTGGAGTACCGAGTCCACGTATGCCTGAATGTCGAATCCCGGCGTCACCGATGATGCCAATCCCAAGGGAGCCTGCTCCCTCATACCACCATCCATCTTCATTTTACTTGAGGTTGAGGAAACACTCACATATCTTTCTTTGTCTTGATACAAACATGCATAATAATGTGTTACAACAGTAGCATCTTCTCGCCCCCACTCTGATAATGCACGTAATGCAATAATCATAAGGGGCCATAATCTGAGGCAATCACAACACCCTCCCTAATCATTATTTATCAACTTCAGCTTGTCATAAGCATGCAACCATTCATCGATCGGATCACAGTCATTATATTTCATCTATCCTCACATCAAACAAAGCAATCATTTTCATCACAATTCCAGTAATTATTGTCCATTATCACAGCAACTATTTTGTCATAATCACAGCAATTCGATCATCATAGTAACACAATTAATTTTAATCATATTTTTAGCAATCCTTTTCACAGCAATTCAAATTTTGTAATCCTTAACAAACTTATCTTTTACAAATAGCAATATTTTCATCTCAATTACAGCAATTATTTTCATCATAATCACAACAACCAATTTCCATCATAATCACAACAATTAATGCCAAATTATTTGAAACCATGCCACAATTAGGAAGTTACAACCCTCATGCAAACTTCCCCTCATCATAATTATACACTTATGCCTACCACAGATATGTGAATCTGTCCTCCCCGTATGGGAGTTCATCCACCACCAGAAAGGTCCTACACAATGGACACCTACTAACCACTTTCCCTATAATTCATGGTGAATACCGCATGGGTTGCTGCCGGCTGGACTAGGCTGGACAAATGATATATCTCATCTAGGCCATCAAAGCAGGCTACATGATAATGATGATTACATGCAGTTGAAACACATGGCATGCTCTCTCCCAGCAGGCTAGATAAGCAGATTGCACAGTCGTCTCCCACCGTTGGGGCAGGCATTGTCCTCGTGAGTACCACTTCCTCATTGGCCTCCTGAGCCTGTAATTTCAACCAATTTTGTGTCAGGAAAGCCTACACCAGGAGCTTACATCCGACCAGATTTTGGAAACTCATTGTTCACACAAACAACCCCCACGGGGTAAAGAGGAGACACCTCACAGTCTGAGGATTTCAAGCAACAAAAACCCCCACGGGGTAATACTCTTCCAAGAAGAGCCTCACTCAGTGTGAGGATAACATCAATTCTTGTTGTCCCCACGGGACACAAGCAGCATTTAAATTCAAACTTCCAAAGTAAGTCAAATACTTAAACTTGGCAGGCCACAAACAGCAAGCATAAAAATTCACAAGAACCATAAATTCACCACCTAGGTAGCGCCTACAAGCACGGGTACTGCGCTCCTAGATTACTGCAAGGGCCCTAACTAATTACCCTTTGGGACTAGGACGGGGACCGGACTATTCTTAAAGGAGGGGAAGGAATTCCTAATTAGTGAAACGGGTTGAACAGGCTGATTAAGTTTTTTCAAGCTACCGGGAAGAAAGAAGGCCCTAGCAAACTAACCGAAGGGAATTCAAACTTCTAAAGGAAAGGAGAGGTCAAGCAGGAGTGCTCGGGCTAGCTACCTGGGCTGGTTGAAGAGGTTCTTGGACTTGGCTTGCGGGAGGATTAAGACCAGAGAAAAGTCCTTGCTCCGGGCTTGGCGCCGCATTCGGGTCCACGTACGGGCCGAACCCCGCCGGCGGGTACGTCGGGGTCTGTGAGGCTCCCGGCCGGACGTGCAACGGGGACGGGGGCCGCCGGGGGCCCGTGCCTTCGGTAACAGGGACGACGGGAGGGGTTTGCTGTCCCGATTCTTGGGACACCAAGTCGATCGGGACGTCCCCCATTGGCGGGGGGACCCGCCCCCCCGCGCTCAGATCAGCACGCGGGGTCAGCACCACAGGTTGAGCCGTATCCCCCGTCGGGACCGTACGGGACTTCTCAAGCACCTCGCGGAAACTTTCCAGATTCTTCACCATAGTGGCTCTGGATTGGCTGTTCGTGACTTCCGGACCGGGGACCTTGGCACAGATTTTCCGAAGGTGTTCGGACTTGAAGATTGAGGGGTTCAGCAGGAGGTCCTTGCTCGGCAACACGAAAAAGTTCAGCCCGTTAAAGGCGTTCACCGTCATATCGGGGATAGTCGGCCTCTCTCCCGTCACCTGGTGGATTTCATCACGGGACGCCTGCGGACGGAGAGAAAGGCTGCCCCCCCCGCAACATCCTCCGCCAAGGACGTTCTCTGCAACACATTCCTCGCCGGAGGAGGAGAGTCAGTACGCCCAGGAGCTGCCTGGTCACCAAACGATAGCTCTTGTAACAAGGACGGTCCGGACGGTGACTCCGGCGTTTCAACATTCTTCATGGGAACACTGACTTTCACCCCCCATAAGGGGGGAGGTCTGTGGTGCCCTGTGTCACCCCTCGCCTGCTCGGATGTCACTTGCAGTGCCTGCTCTTTGCTCCGCTCGTGTGTCACGGTCTGTCCGCCAGCTTAAACCCGATTATCTTACAGTTTAATCCGACTTTAGACAACCGAGAACCCTATCTCACTGTGCTTTTGACATTCTTCTGGCAGTACATATATTGCTATATATCTACTTTCTTATAAGGTTATAGCCCACCCACGTTCAGTGGTGGTGTTTTCGTCAGTCTTCCGTCCGCTTCGCGCCCTGTGATTCTATACTAGCCGACAATTCCGACATTTACTAGCCGACATTTACTAGCCGACACTTACTAGCCGACACTTCTGACAACGACCGGCTTGTTTTCACATCGGTCGCTTCCGTCATTTTTTTACCGACAATCCGACATTTTCCAAATTAACGCACTTTCCGTGCGTCAAATTTCAACTGGACCGACACTACTTTATAACCGACAATTCCTTTGTGTTCTTCAACCTCTGGACGACAGCACCTGAACTGCAGCAAAAGTGGCTTACCTTACGCCTATTTTGACTTCACCGACGTTTTCCTCGCGAAATTCTACTGCAATTTGACCTTTTCATCATCTGATTTGGTTGGTTTTACGAGATTTTACGTTACGCCTTCGACACTCTGGCCAGCAGCACCTCTGCTGCCGGAAAATTGGCTTTCCGCACGACGTTTTTGACCTCACCGCCGTGTTCCCCGCGAAAATCTACCCCGAATTGACCCTTTCATCGCTGGATTCGGTTGATTTTACGACAAGTTATTTTTTCGCTTGGGAACCCTATCATTGGGTTTGCAGATTCTGCAGTTTGCAGTCTGTGGCCATGGCCGCCTCACTCCAGCGTGTACGTATGGCCGCTACACGTTCAGCGTTGGTATCTTTACGACTACATCGACAACATCTTACCCCTGGTTGCGACCTAGTGGTGTCTGGTGGAGCTTGTTCGCCAGGCACCAACCTCGACTCCGACATTTTTGGCTTGATCGACGACAAGGACTTTGACTCCTATGATCTCGCCTCTCCGCATTCTCCGCTTTCACCCGACGCATCCCTTGGCCGTCATCTGGTGGTGTGTGGTGGTGTTATCACCACCGCCCACTCCCATTCCAATTCCTCGATCCTCACCTTTGCTGTGTGCAGCGCGTTCGTTGAGCACGCTCACCGCATTTTCCACCTTCGCCCTTCTCGCCCCCCCTACTTCGGCTCATCTGCTCTGGTGGTGCCACGCCATTGTGGGCTTTGGCCTCGCTTGGGCATCGGTCGATCCACGACGATGGGCTGGTGCTTCACATCATTGAGAGCGCCGCCGCCGCCGTTTTTAGCCTGCTTAGGTTGAAACCCTCGATTGACACATCACGAGTTAGCTAGTAACTAGGGAAACATTACATTTCTCCTAGCCGCCTGCCCGGGAGTACCGGCTGGCCCTGCAGTGCACCTCCCACCTTCGGGGTGAGGTGGTGTCATGGGAACACTGACTTTCACCCCCCATAAGGGGGGAGGTCTGTGGTGCCCTGTGTCACCCCTCGCCTGCTCGGATGTCACTTGCAGTGCCTGCTCTTTGCTCCGCTCGTGTGTCACGGTCTGTCCGCCAGTTTAAACCCGATTATCTTACAGTTTAATCCGACTTTAGACAACCGAGAACCCTATCTCACTGTGCTTTTGACATTCTTCTGGCAGTACATATATTGCTATATATCTACTTTCTTATAAATTCTCCCGCGACCACCTTTCCCCCGCGTCACGAACCACCTCGTCGCCGCCTTCAGATTTATGAAGACCCAAGAGCGAAAGATTGCGGGCTCCTCCCGCGGAGGGGAGAACCGCGGAGACGAGGTTGCTGCATTCAGCGCGGGCGTCACGTTGGGTACGGAATTCTCGTCAGGCTGACGAGCCCGTGCGCTGCGGGAGGCGCGGGTCGCCCTCCGCAAATCAGAATTTGAAGCGATTGCTGCGAAACTCATGCCGTTTGCAAAAGAAAAATTGTGTTAGGAAATTCACTAGCCTGCTTTGCAGGGATACCGCACTCTCAGGACTTTGTCCCCTTTGCTAGCGTAAATGTTCTATCATTATTATTATTAGGAAACGGAGGAGAAAGACGCAGCAATCGTCAGCAGGTAGGAAAAGTGAAGTATTTTCACCAATTTCCGACTTAAGAGCGACACCCTGCGACACTTGGACTCCGAAGCTGGAGGTGAACAGCCACTTCGTGATCCTTCATTTCCTCGATCCGGGGAGTGAGATCAGACGATCCGTCTCCCGGAATGACGGTCATCACTGATGACGGAAGGAAAGTCGGCGATCAACAGCTGAACCGCTGCCGGATGCCGCTGCCGCTGCCGTCGCGTCTCGCGTGCCGCTGCCGTCTGCCGTGCCGGATGCCGATCCGGATGCCGTGACGACAGAATCCTTTTCAAGCTCGTGCTCGTGCAGACAAGAGACATGCTGAATTGCTGATGCTCGAAGCTAGAAGATGATGATGAATTTTCAAGATTAGTAGATACGCTTGATATGAGATGTTCCAAACCGAAACGAAATGAAAGAAGGCTTCGCCTCCAAAACCTCAAACCAGCTCCCCGTCTTCAGACAGGCGACATTCCACTGCAACACACAGGTATCTGTCGATCACTAACCTTGGTCATAGCGTGGGCTTCGGAGATAGACGGCGTTTGTCATCGTCAACCTACAGGGTCTGTTGCAACCTGATAGACTCATCCTCTTTACACTTTTATGCGAGGTGATAACAGAAACACTTTTCAAGATCTTGGTCGAAAGAACAGTACTGCCCTCTCGTGGTTTATATATTTCCTTCAGGAGTTCTGGTTGCTCGTCCGTGATGGCCGCGACGGCCACTACCACTAAGCAGCACACCTTCATCGAAGGAGAAAGCTTCTTCCTGCCAGCAGAAGATAACCCACCCTCGCAGTCCCCAGCGATACCCCCTGGAAACGTTGACGAGCGTGTAGGCATAATTGGCAGCTTTGGCACCGGGCTATGGAACGTTACAGAAGGCATATACGAACTGACCGACGCAGCTGCGACCGGTATCAAGAACACTCCGGACCGCTTCTTTGGATGGGGAGCGCGTAGGGAGGAGGAGTCCGCGCCTTCGCGGCTTCAGGAGCGCTTTTCAAACTTGAAGCCCAAGTTCCTATCCACTTCGGAGGATTTGGAGAGAAGTGAGGTGGGTGTCACGGGAGGAATCGTTAGTGGACTCAAAGTCTTCGGGGGGGGTATGTACGATGGCGTGACGGGGTTGGTGGCCGAGTCCGCTAAAGGTTTGAACGACGGGACTCCACTTTCAATCACGCGAGGTCTGGCTAAAGGTTCCTTCGAACTCTTGTGCAAGCCACTCGCCGGTAGCATTGAAGCGGTGTCTCTCTCCGCACGCGGCGCCACACACAGCAGCGTGAACCTTGCGAAGGGGTTCTCCTCACGGCTGCGTGGCACCTTGGAGCTTTTCGACGAACTTGAAGAAAACGAGAAAGAGCGCTACCTCCTCGAGCTCGAGAAAGCCCGACAGGAAGAAGCGGCAAAGTCTGCGGCCGGTGCCACGGACCCCGCCGCGACCGAAATCAATAAGCCTGGAGAACTCCTCGTGACTCCTCGTGCGAGTATCGATCGTGCGAGTATCGACGAAGCATATTTGACTCCCCCGCTTTCACCCTCAAGCTCGTACTCCCCGCACTCCCCTCCTCTTTCCCCCTCTTCTGGGAAAGTTGGAACTTGCCGCGCGTTGGGGCGTGAAGTCTACAAGACACCGAAGATGGAAGGTTCCTCGAGTCTGCTCTCGGAGCGTGACGTGCGACGGCTCACCGTGGCAATGCCACCGCGGTACCATATGGGGAAGTGGACTCTCGAGTACAGTATGAAGCGCGACGGAGTTAGCCTTCACACATTGCTGCGCAAGGCCGTGAATAAGGCGCCCACCGTGCTTGTGTTTAAGGATCGCGGAGGGGGGGTCTTCGGGTGCTACGCCGCTGAGCGGTGGCGAAATTCGGCAGCATACTACGGGAACGGGGAGACTTTCGTGTTCCAGCTGAGTGCAGGGGCCGCGAAGGAAGGGGTGGAGGTGACTGGGGAGGTGCGCACCGCACCGCGCACCTTGCGTGGTCCTGCTGGGGTCCACCATATATGCGGTCGCACGACGGCGATAGATCTTCTTGTGGGAAGCCGCTATGCAGTACCCTGCAGTGCTCGCACGACTCCTGCGAGGAATATCTTGGCCGATGCGAGGGATTGATGACACCGTTGGTAGAGAGGGACGAGCAACTCGGACGGTAGAGAGGGATGAACAACTTGGAGGCCGATGGAATGCGTGTCTGAACGGGGTGGGGGCGGCGGGGCGGGGGGCAGAGTGGGAGCGACGGCCAGTACTGGCGTTGGTCCCGGAAGAACTCATATTTCCAACACAGCTCCGTGAATAGTGACGGGCAGAAGTACATAGCTGTGGGAGGAGGTGGGCACTTTGCACTGCTCATCGACGAGGAGCTAGGTAGCGGCTCAAGCGGCGAGTGCGACACTTTCGATTCCCCCTGCTTGGCCACTACTGACCAGTGGAAGTGCCAGCACTGCGAACTGTGGAGCATCGCATAGAGCGTTGGAGAAAGGTAGAACCGGACAACACTTCGCTGAGGGGACCTCGTAGCAGGCCTGGAAGAGCCACCTGGGCGGCACCTTTGATAGGATGTCGCGGATGCTGAGGTACTGCTGTAACTTCTTTCAGACAGATCGCTTGTGTGGGGCAATTGCAGTTTGAGGCTCCTTCACTTCAGTTTTGTAAGAAGAGAGCATTCCTGGCCTGCGAGTTATCAGCATATCAACGCCTCTCAGACTTATATCAGCATGTTAACGTCCCTCAGACTTGTGTGAGCATATTAACCTTCCTCAGGCTTGTGTCAACATATCTTCGAATTACACAACCATATTTTTTATTCAACGATTTAAACTTGTCCCTTATCTCGAATGTTTGTAAAAAAGCAATTTGTACACAATTGTTTCCAATAGTAAGTGTTTATATATATTTTAGGTGGTGATGGGTTGGCTTCGGCTTCGGTGCCCTACATGCAATTTTGGTGTATGTGTGTCTGTGGGTGCGCTTATCGATGGATCGTTTTCATTGGCATCAAATAGCCACAGAATGTTGGATGCACAATGTACCCATCGGAGATCGATAGATTCAGCACACATTTCGGGACCCTATTTGTGCTTGGTGTGGTGTGTGTGTGTGTGTTCGTTTGTCGCCAGGTGGAAGCAGTGGGTTTTGCGAAGTGGTCGTCCCTGTGGTGCCATTCTGGCGGGCACTGCCTCTTGGAGAGCTCGGTAGATGCGTCTGCCTTTGTTGCAAGGGGAGAGGCAGAGAGTGGTGAAGTCCGTGTTCGGGGTTTTCCCTTGGTGTTAGCGGGGAGCACTTAGATGCCCCGCATGTTTTTAGTTTTTCACTATGGGGTGTCCATACCGTGTGGGGGGACTGCATTCATGGCATAACCATCGATGGACCAGCAGTAGGTCCCATCCATCGACCGTGAGCCACTGGGGGGCATGCCAGCAGGGTCCGCTTACTCCGTTACCCAGAGACCAACCATTCTTCATGCTGCTTTCCATCTGGGGGGGAATATGTATGAGTTGGTGGTATCTTGTCACGGGGCCATCCTGCTCCTGCTTTAGACATAAAATAATAAAAATTAAATAGGCATAAATAAAGTACTTAATGAAGGCTGTGACCGAGTAATTATTTAATTGATTTTAACTTTGTTTGTTTTAAGCCGAGATCGATGCGGAATTGTTTAATTAATCGTCTTTGTTTGTTTGTTCGCAGCAGTGTGTTTCATGTATTCAAATGATTGTTTTTCCCTCATGTTTCTGCATGCTTACGATATCGGTGACATGTCCAGTGGCGTTTTGTGCTCAATGAACACTTATTCTGATTTCTGAATGACTCCATGCGAGCTCGAGACAGCAGAGGGTTATTCCATGCGCAACCGGTGCTCGTTTTATGACATGCAAACCTGAAATTCACAGTGTGGCATCATACGTAGAATAAGTCCCTAGGCAAGTCCCTACAATCCGGTACTTGTAAGCAAGTGAGGAATGGTATCCATAACGCACAACTCAATTTGCATTCTTGCACACTTAAACTGTTGCGCACTTAAACAGTCGTTGCACACTTGACGTGTTGCACGCCACCGCGGTATTGTTGTCTACTGTTGCACGGTACGCGGTACCTATTGCACTGTTGCACGGTATTGCA
>LGRX02026029.1:0-62282 GCA_001247695.2 Cymbomonas tetramitiformis | reverse complement strand
TGTTTTACATGCTTACGACATCGGTGTCATACCCAGTGCCGGTTTGTGCTCAATGGACACTTATTCTGAATGGCACCAGCTCGAGACAGAAGGTTATTCGACGCGCAGACGATGATCATTGTATGACATGCAAAACTGAAATTCGCAGTGTGGCACCATACGTATAATTACATGTGGTATCTAGGCAAGTCCCTACAATTCGGTACGTGTAAGCAAGTGCTGAATGGTATCGATAACACATACGTAACTTAATTTGCATTCTTGCACACTTAAACTATTGCGCACTTAAACCGTTGCACACTTGATGCTACCGTATTGTATTGTACGGTTGCACGGTACGGTACCTATTGCACTGTTGCACGGTATTGCACTGTTCACGCTATTGTGCGGCAACTCGCTGCCTACTCACATCCACTAGGAGCACTAGCGCGGGCACCGGCACCCCTCACGCGAAGCCATAATTCCTTTTACATTTGACACCACTGTAGCAAACATCTCAGAGGGAATGCCGTTCTCCTCAGCGAGTATGCTTTTACTGTTTGTTTGTTTTCAAGCACAGGGGAATGGCAAGAATTATTCAATTAACACTTTGTTGTCTGAATTTGTTGTGGTGACGTGCGTGGCACATTATTTAATTATATTTGTTTGTTTTTTGGACGCCTGCGAGGTGGGAATTGGTGAATTTGTGACTTCGTTAACTACATATAAAAAGAATCAATAAAGTAGCCACGGTATCCATATGCAAACATTCGGCCCTCCCGCTCGTTACCACGAAGTCACAGGGAAATAAATAAAATTGGCGAATGTTTCAATGTTATTATAATCCACATTTGCACCAACAACATACCACAAAGTGCTAATAGATAAGTATGAATTTACCCACTCGTGCCACTAGTTTAATCCATGAAAGACAATTTGCTATCCTCCTTCAAAAGTCGATCAACGACCTCTGAAACACAGCGTAGCTTTTCCCTACTATCTAAGGTAGTAAACTCTGTAACGGGGTACTAGTCTATATACTCAGAAGCTGTTTTTGTTTGAACATGTAAAGGTACAATATTCTTTTTGTATTATATCACTGGAGCAGGGCCAGATTAATTAGGTGCAAACGTTAATTACGATCTGAGTTCTGAAGGCCGTACACTTCTCAAGCGCTCTACTTATGCTTGCAACGCAGGCAGATCGGTCCACCGACACGACTACCCGATGTCACATCACGATGCACCGCGTTCGGTTCTGACCCGATCATATCTCAAGTCTTTCCATTTCTGATTCGATGCAATATCGTCGATTTTGACGTCTCGTTGACGAACTATCCCGGTGACGGTCATACAGTACTGCCATATTGTCATACTGTCATACCGTCATCGGGTCACACTTTCCACCCCCAGACATCTGATACTTATTTTCATCGTTTCTTCAATCTGAACACGAATTCGACCGTAGTCCGATGATCTGACCAAGTGTCACCATGACTGGCATACGGCACTGTCATACTACTGTGCTGTCATGGTTGCATACGGTCATAGCGCCATACTGTCATCCCTCGGACATCTAGTACTCATTCTTATCGTAATCTCAAGCCCGACTTCACTGTCACCCTGTCGATTCTTGATTACCCTTGGTGACGCACATCAACTCAGGTATACCGGCGTACGCTATGCCTCCGGACCTCCCCCTAGGAGTGATCTACCTCCTAGGATTACTCCACTAAAGTACCCATCTAAGTTCCAGTTCTTAGGTTCCCTGGTTATTTTTTCTTGTTGTTGACGCTCTTGGTGGTGGCCACAATGGTGGTCACAGTGGCGGCACTGTCGATGGTGGCTACGGTGGCGACGCTGTCGATGGTGGTCACAGCGGCGTCGCTCTCGACGGGCCCACGGTGTCGGCGCTCTCGGCAATGATCACACTGGCGGCGCTCTCGGTGATGGCCACGGTGGCGACGCTGTCGATGGTGGCCACAGCGGCGGCGCTGTTTGTGAGCACTGGCGGTATGTTACCATGCTGAGCTGCCGCTGGCGATGCGCTACTCTGCATCGTGGTCACGGGTACCAGCGGCTCGCTGCCGCGCCGAACCACTGTCGAGAGCAAGCCTTGTGGTTGCGGGTCTCAGCGGTTTCTTTGTCGCATCGTACCATGGCCGCAAGCGTGCCTTGCAGCGCTGTGGCGTCGGGCAGCGACGGCTCGTTGTCGTTGTGGTGTTGTCGCAGTTTTCGCGGCCATCACAACGGGTCTCGGTGGTGACCACGGTGGCGGTGCTGTCGATGGTGGCCTCGGTGGCGACGCTGTCGGCAGTGGACGTCACAGCACCGTCGCTCTCGGTAGTGGTCACAGTTGTCCACTACCCGGTCTTGGGTACATCACGATGTACCCAAGCCACTCTTTGTTCCGCACGCCATGGCGAGCTCGAAACATTTCAAGTGTCCATATGGCCAATATAGGTTGTCAATAACACACCAATCTTGGGTATGAACCATATGATTGGCGGTATTCATGTCATAGACATGGGTTTTTGGGGGCGATTGCCTAGGTGATTTCCCAGAAAAGGCGAAATTCTTAAGTTCCAAATTCTTGGGTACATCGCTTGGGTACATCGATTTGTATGCATGGTTATGCACATGAAAATTGCATATTTGGTCGATGTTTCATTAGGGCATTAACATAGACCCCTCAAAGCACTTATTTTATTATGGGGCGGTACCATACCTCACAAGTTATCATACTTCATCACCAAGACTTCTCATCATAAAACAGTGTCAGATTTTAGATTTCGCCTAAAAAATGCGCGCGGACATATGTGATGACTCCCACCCATCGATCTATTGAACGAAGACATATTTATCTGTGCAATGCATGTTATCGCAAATACGATTGCCAAAGAATGAGCTGACAAATATTTTTGGTAATAATAATCGATATCACAGGTCACCTTCAACCGCTCGCGCCGACTCGTCCCCACACCCGATACGGTACCTCGTGCCGTGCGGCAAGTAAGCAGTTAAGCTTGGGGATCTAGGGTACGCCGAACATGACGAGAATAAATTAATTAAGATATTGTGGTGTAACAAACCTTAAAAAGTATTCCACTTTGTGAAGAATCCCCCCCCCTAAGATATGCGAGACTGTGAAAAAGGCGAGTCGCAACAAACCGTGGTAAAAAAACAATTAGAAAAATGTTTTTGGGAGCCAAGTTGTGATTTGCATGGGTTTGAATGCACCTGACATGATATATATCCTACCAGGATGCTTGTGACGGCATATTCCCGTGTTCATGACGATGTTGGCTAGCTATATTGATGATTCGTAACGACAAACCGTTAAATTTATGCCCCCATACCGTCGATTTAGCTTGGGTACATCCCTATGTACCCAGACCCTCTTGGGTACATCCCCATGTACCACCGGGTAGTGGACACAGTGGCGACGATGTCGATGGTGGTCACGGTAGTGGCACTGTCGATGCATGGTGGCCACGGTGGCGACGCTATCGGCAAAGGGCGCCACAACGCCGTCGCTCTCGGTGGTGGCCACGGTGGCCACGTTGGCCACAGTGACGGCGCTGTCGATGGTGGTCACAGCGGCGTCGCGTCTCGATGGGCCCACGCGTTGTCGCGCCGTACCACTGCCGCACGAACGTGCCTTGCAGTGCTGTGGCTTCGGGCAGCAACGGCTCGTTGTCGCGCTAGACCGCCGCCAGGGGTGCACTCCTCTGCAGTGTGGGAGCCAGCGGCTCGTCGCCGCACTGGGTCGCTGCTGGGAGCACACTTAGCTGCGCTGCGGCTGCAAGCTGCAGCGTCTCGCTGCCATGACAAACCACTGCCGGTGTTGTCACAGTTTTCGCGGCCATCACAACGGGTCTCGGTGGTGGCCACGGTGACGGTGCTGTTGATAGTGGCCTCGGTGGCGACGCTGTTGGCAGTGGACGCCACAGCACCGTCGCTCTCGGCGGTAGTGGTCACAGTGGCGACGCTGTCGATGGTGGCCACGGTAGTGGCGCTGTCGATGGTGGCCACGGTGGCGACGCTATCGGCAGAGGGCGTCACAACGCCGTCGCTCTCGGTGCCCTACCAAATAAGGACGGGTCCATGCGGTCCCGGGACCAATAGGAACCCCGCATGGACCCCATATGGACCCGTAGGGACCACATGGACCCCACATGGACTCGTGAAAACTGGATCACATGGACCCGTCGATGAAGCCTTCGGGTTTTTACCACTAGATTGGTCCGAAAATCCCTGCCGTACTCTGAAACGTACCGTCCCGGGCGGCTCCCTTGTATGTCCTGTGGAGTCGCCATCTATCGTCACATAGACGAGTGATAAACCAACGTCAATCCAGCATAGTAGTGCACGTAGAACACCTGCAAAAGTTCATACATACACGAAGCACGCTCGGGCGAGTACGTGTTCAAATTGAGCAGTACAATACGAGGGCGGGGGCTCGGACCGATGGGGAACCACCTAGTCCATAACCGGTCCCACACTCTGGACCCGTCGGTACCATGCCTTGGACCCCACACGGACCCCACACGGACCCGTCCGGAATCCGCCGCAGCAATACGCCGCAACCCTAATAAACCCTATGGTCCCCCAGATGGAACACAGCCCGCCCCTATGGGGTAAAGTAAAAAACAACTGGGTCTAGGGCGTGGTTCCGGGTCCATGTGGTCCAAAAATGTCTGACCATGCATGGACCTCGCATGGACTTGCCAAATAACCCGTTGAACCACTGTCGGACCGACGGCATGGACCCGTAATGAAGCCTATGGGACCGACGCACAGGTGTTTTTGCCTTTTTTGCTCAAAAAATGCATTTTTGGGTTACGCGTTACACATGGACCTCACTTGGACCGACCAGTGTTAAAGGCTCGCTCTCACGCTGCCCCAATGAAAATCAGCGGGTCCCCGAGATTTACAAAAAAACAACTGGGTCTAGGCGTGGGTCCGGGTCCATGTGGTGCAAAAATGTCTGACCATGCATGGACCTCGCGTGGACTTGCCAAATAATACATCGGACCACTGTCGGACCGACGGCATGGACCCGTGATGAAGCCTATGGGACCGACGCACAGTTTCACATTTTGGGGGATTCTGGTCACATGGACCTCACGTGGACCTATCTAAAGAACGTCGGCGAGGCAAGCAGCGGTGTAAAAGTTCCTAGTTGAGAGATGGCGAAAATCGACCCAAAAATCGAAAAAAACAAAAATTGGGCACTAAAAGGGGCAGGTTGATTGCAATATATCCTGCCAAACAAAAAAGCAAAAATGTTTTTTTCCCGTGAGATATCGGCATTTTTGTGCGTGCGATTTTTTCAAATCGAACTGAAGGGAAAAAATCGAAGAACGGAAATCAGTTGGCGAAAGAGGGGCGGGGGTCGGGGGGGGTAAACGTGACACAGTAGCCTTTCATCGTCATCGTCATCGTCATCGTCATCACACGACATCGACATCGACATCGACATCGACAGCGCAGGGACACGGTGAAGGCGATAGGCGTGTGTCAAGCTCAACGTCAACCTCGGTATTGACTTTTCAGCATTTGGAGGATGGAGCTCAAAAGTCCTCCACTCAGTTTTGTCGGCGGTCTCAGAGAGCCCTCGTGCAGTCTTGCTCTGTGTGCTTTCTGTATACTGTGATATTGATGCATACGTAGACCTTGTTGAATTTTCATTATGGTTTGCTGACGCGTATTTTTTGCGCAATCTTTCGCTACTTGTTTGTGCCATTTGGGGTGGAAGAGACATGCGTCTCCCCAGTTCTTCGGACTGGAGCAAGTTCGATGGTTTGATTCCAACCCACCCCACCGGACGATACGTATTTTGTTTTTTTGGAAATATTCTGACCGGATTGTCCTTGTGCCCGCAGAAATCTGCTGGACGATGTATCCAGTTGAGCTCCCTCACGAACATCAGCACAGTCGGATGTTTGGTGCGCGACACTCAAATCGTCGGTTGTATTGTTCGCTTTTTGGTTTCCATTTCTTTATTATAATTCGCAGTTGTGTTGCATTCGGTCTCTTTCTTATTATGCGTTTACTAATTTCCTTGTCTCGTTGTCCGACTGCAGGTCTGCTGATGCGCTGATCGCTGCAGGTCTGCTTACCGGCCGGTTGCATCTCCGCGTTCACGGTATAGGAAAATAGTTAGTAGGATGTTAGCAGTTTTGTGCGAGTAACTAGTCATATTTAACCTTTAAGTATTATTTGTTCATCAAGTATTTTATGTATGGTGCCTTTCGTCGATGTTACGGTTTCGTGCCAACCTGGTCTGTAGTGAATTCTATAACGATAGGGTGGATAGGCTGAAAATAATACGTGAATGTAATACGTTCATGTATGTGTAACAGTTCCGTCGTTATCGTTTGTTGAAAGATGACGTGCCCTTGCTTGCTTTGTTAGCATGCACAACCTTTGTAACAATGCTTTGCCTTCCTCCGCGCCATGCGAGAATCTCATGCCCAGCGATAGCACGAACGGCAGCATTTTCGGACTCACAAGAGAGTACATAGACCTGCTAAATAATCACGTGCGTGGACCTGCATGATTATCAAATGGACTCGTGGAATAGTCACATGGACCCATGGAATAATCATGTGGACCCGCTTAATAGTTGGACCCGCTAAAGAATCACGCGGACCCGCTTAATACCCACATGGACCCGATAAATACTCAAATGGACCCGCTAAATAATCAAATGGACCCGCAAGACAATCATATGGACCCGCTTGATAATCACATGGACCAACGGAGTACTCACTTGGACCCGCTTAATAATCACACGCACCCGCTAAATAATCACACGGACCTGCTTAATGCCCACATGGACCCGCTGAAGAATCACGCGGACCCGCTTAATGCCCACATGGACCCGCTAAATAATCACATGGACCCGCAAGACAATCATATGGACCCGCTTAATAATCACATGGACCTGCTGAGTAATCATATGGACCCATCGAGCGAGCGCCCAAACGGGCGGGGTCCATGCTGGGTCCATGTGATGCATTCCATACGGGTCCATGCGAGGTCCATGCGTCGCATGGACCCGTAGGAATGTCTGACCATCGGACCCATGTGGTCCTTACCGGTCCATGTGGGGTCCATGTGATGATAACCGAGTGGTCCCCGTGAAGTCCATGCGATTATACCTATTGGTCCATGCGGGGTCCATGTGGGGTCCATGCGTCGCATGGATCCGTAGGAATGTCTGACCATCGGACCCATGTGGTCCTCATCGGTCCATGTGGGGTCCACATGCTACGTACACAGTGAGGGGTATCACATGGACCCCACATGGACCCGTAGGGAGGGTCCATGTGAGGTCCATGTGACTGAAAACCGCATGGACCCCACATGAACCTTCAATGGACCCCATATGGACCCCTAGGGAGAAATGTCTGACCATTTGGGGCATGCGAGGTCCATTCCAAGTCCACGGGGGTCCACGTGAGGTCCACATGGAGTCCATGCGATTTGTGAATCACATGGACCCGTCCCTATTTGGTAGGGGTGGTGGCCACGGTGGCCACGGTGGCGGATGGCCACAGTGACGGCGCTGTCGATGGTGGTCACAGCGGCGTCGCTCTCTACAGTATGGGCCCACGCGTTGTTGCGCCGTACCACTGCCGCAAACGTGCCTTGCAGCGCTGTGGCTTCGGGCAGCAACGGCTCGTTGCCGCGCTAGACCGTCGCCAGGGGCGCACTCCTCTGCAGTGTGGGAGTCTACACCCTTGCTTATCCTCTTCTTTACGGTTTCGGACTTATCTTATATCTACTATTAAACGACCGCACGAGGTATGGTTTCGATACTACGGTTGGTCCACTATCCGGAATTCGGTTTCGTAATTCTTTCAAGTATGCTTTCAGTGTATGCTTTCATTATGCCTATTCTCCCGGGGTTAAGGTGGGTTAACCCACCGTAAGAGCAATTTTGAATGGCCTATAACTCATGCACAAATCGAGTTGAGGCATCGAACCTATGCTTCGCGATAACTATTATGAGTCCTTTTGACCGTAGATACCCTAATATAATGCACTCCGACTGATTTATTTCATGAAAATGATATGCCAAGTCGATAGGGTCGACTGGTGGGTTGAGGCAATTGCTTACGGTGGGTTACCAAAAACCGGACGCATTGGTAGGTTCACCTAGGCTATATACCTCATCTCTGATGGCATGTTAAGACTTTTTAAGGTTTGATAATGTGTTGAGGCATCACGATTTATCACATGCATGCCCAAAGTCAAGATAGCCAACCCCCCGCGCGCTAATCCATATTTGGGTATACAGCAAAATATCATGTAAATTTTAGAAGAAATACTCACATTACTCGGGGTAAGCGCATATTAACGGTAATTCCTGCGAGGCCTAGGGCGAACACGTGGTGCTGCTGGGTCGGCCGAGTCAGAGCCGTTGCCACTGCGAACAACAAGAGCTAAGGTTGTCTCGGTTGGTGCCTCCTCTTCGTCGCGTTCGTTCTCTGGTGGGTCATCGACCAGATATTCCTCCGCGAACTTCAAAGCCTTGTCGTGCACGTCACCATCGTATTTGAATTTGACATTGAAGAGCTTGCTCACTGCCTTCCCTGGGTCATAGCCTACTACCTCTGCGTCCGTCGAGAGGGTATTCAAAGAGGTCACTACAGTTATCGGCGAACTCTTGAAGGGCCCAACGAATCCCGACCACAGACAGGCACCTGACGGGACGGTAAGCAAACGACCAACATATTTTTTCTGGATTTCTGGTTTGGGTTAACGGCGGCATGAGTTTTGTGAGTTTCCAGAGCCCTGCTTGGGTTGTTGGTGATTTTGCCAGCTTCGTATGGGCGTCTAGTTGTTATTTTTGTCTCTTACCCATCTTTATGTTGGCTGCAGCCAACATTAAACCCGAAGTTCCGAAGCATATTACTCATGGTTAATGGTACATATTGCTCCAAAGTAATGTTGTTTGAAGGGCTAGTAGACCTTTAGAAAAATGTCAATACGTGGTATACCTTCTTACACCCATGGGGGCTTGCATACTTGTGCCCTAGATTTGGGGTATGATCGCGAAAATGCAAAATGCCCATTATGTTGGCTGCAGCCAACATAAGAAAATTGTGCAATGTGAGCGGCATGAGAAGGGCATTGAAAAATCGGACACTTGTGTGTTGTCAAGATCTCGAGCTGCTCTTTCTGGAGTGTCTTGTCAAAACTTTCATCCGAGTTCATCTTGACCCTCAAAATATCGATCGAAGTACCATGGGTGTGTAAACACCCAAACTTCCTTGGAAATTTCACAAAATTTCACATTCTCTTGAATAGTAACCCAAATTCTCGCCGATGATTTCGAGCGTCCCAATGGTGTTAACGCATGTGTGATAGAGAACATCCCCGCCGTCATTTTGAGCTAATAAAATGTACAATCCGATATCGACAGCTCCCGGCATTGTCAGCAAGGCTTATGTTGGCTCCAGCCAACATAAGGGGCCCTAATGTTGGCTATAGCCAACAGATGGGTAAGAGACATTTTTCACGGGGCTAACCACCTGTTATCGCGCGGAGTACGCGGGAAATGTGGAATGCTTAGGGTTGGGTAACCCACCGTAAACCCCTCTTACGGTGGGTTAACCCACCCCCGGGAGAATATGCAATTACACAATATACAGCGGTTACAGTTTCTTACTTTTATGTTACACTTTTCAGTTCAGTTCTCATCTCCGAAACTGGTTACACTTCGAGTTCTTATACATTCATGAACTCTTTCCATAACTCAACTGTACTGAGTACTCCGTACAACAGGCTAGGCACCTCACATCAACATCATTCTGATCGGTCCTATTGTACTCCGTACTGAGTACTCTTGCGTTTTGTACTTAGCCATTTTTCTTGCTCTTGTGCTTGCTTCCTAGCACAACTCCCCCCCCTTAGGGAAGGTCACGTCCACGCTGACCACGTCGGACCAGTAAAGTTTTTATACAGATCTTCTACTGTTGCTCAGGATGATTATACAGGTCTCAGCCGCCTGTTGTCTCTTGTCTGGGATGACATTACACTTCCCATGACACACCGCAGTAAGGAGATCAACCTCTTAAGCACAAGGGTCGGCCTCTCACCGGTCTGCCATCTGCACTACCAGGCTCCCCCAAGGCTCGAGCTCTCACATCCATTACCACGCTCAAGGTTTCAAACCTTCCAACACGGTACACTTACAGGTGATGACAATAGGTTTGCCAATTACCTGACAGTTCTCGGGATGCCGGCCCGGAGGAAAGGTTTTAAACCCTTACCGCCTCCTCGGAATGCGTAGAGCTTTTACCCAGATCTCCAACTGCTGCCCGGTCGTGCCAGACCCAGAGCCAATGCTCTCATGAAATGGATTATACAGATTTCCACCTGTTGCCTGGTCGTACCGAGGCTAGAGCCACTGCTCGGTTGGATAGATTATCCAGGTTCTCACCTGCCGCCTGGTCATACCGAGGCTAGAGCCACTGCTCGGTTGGATAGATTATCCAGGTTCTCACCTACCGCCTGGTCATACCGAGGCTGGGGTCAAATGGATTATACAGACTTCCACCTGTTGCCTGGCTGTGCCAAGGCTAGAGCCACTGCTCTGTTGGATGGATTACCCAGGTTCTCACCTGCCGCCTGGTCTCGCCAAGGCTGGAGCCACCGCTCTTCTCGAAACTCTCCAACGCTCTCAATCGCTAAGACCACTCGCGCCAGATTCCCATCCGCCCTCGGGTATGATCGTCACTTCGGCTCGTACTCCCGCTAACGCTATCGGTTCCGGTTCAAACTCGGGCAGGTCGCTCTCAACAACAGCTGACTGGACTAAACCGCTCATCTCGCTTAGATCTTCCCTGACAAGCAGTTCAGACAGGAACGCATGCACCTCTTCATGTAAGGTCAGGTTGTGGAAAAGCTGTTTTAACAGTGCTGAAGGAATCCCATACAAATTCTCTCGCGCTCCCATGCCCTTCGCAAACACACCTCCGGCTCTCATCGCGCGCCCTCCCTGCGCGACCTTCTCGTGCCTACCGTGTTGCCGGAAGAACTCGCAAGGCGTGTCGGCATCGCACACTCGCAGGGGTGTGTGCAACGGAACGTTGGTCCAGATGTGCGTGGGCTTCTGTATGCGGTCCCGTATTTACAGTATGTGACGAGGTGCGGAGCTGGTAGATTGCCCATGCATCGACGCGTGTGCAGACCGTGGGGCTCTCTTCCCTTCGGGTTCTCAATGAAGTATGCTTCGGGCCTCAAGTACCGGATGATCTCCAATGTCCTACGAACTCGCCTGGCCGCAGCGCGCAAATCTCGGATGCCTACCGTCTTCGCCTGGCTGTACTCTGTACAAGGTGGGCTAGCCCAGACTACGTCGAAGTGTCCTGGTCTGAACTGTCGGTAGTCCCATCGCATGATATCCTCGCAATGTGTGGGGCCCCACTTGGGCTGAATGTCTACGGCAACTACTTCGCTGTTGGGAAACTGCTTAGTAAATTGCCTCTCGACTGACCCGGTCCCACTGAACAATACGAGAATTTTAGACTGGCCGACTGGCTCTTTCTCAAGTGCTGCGGCTCCGTTGACTGGCGGCAGGGTGCCCTGAGCAGATACTCTCGCGAAAGTTCCTACTTCCTCATCAAACCTCTCCTCTGGCACCCATGGCATTGCGCCGTCTACCTTGAGCTCCTCCGAAAGTGTGGTCCACATTGCTCCTGCGGATTCGTCGCGCCTCTTACGGACCCTAAGCTTCTCTCGCTCCACTCTCTTAGCCTCGATCCTCTCAAACTCCAACAACGCCCGGTTGGGAACGCCGGGCCTGCCGGCTCCGTCCCACTCCAGATCCTCTCGGGTCTTCCACTCGTTCTCACTGCGGGGCATCCCTGTCCACTTGACTAGGTACTCCGTCCACCTCCTGCCCTGACGCTGGCGCGTACGCGAACGCTCCACCCTCTCGACGTGGGTTTCCTTGCGCCCACTGACGTCCAACGGAGGAGGGGGGATCTCCTTAGCTCTCTCGACAAAGCGGCTACTCGACTCCACCGGCGAAAGCCGGTCCACGGTGAACACATCGTGCACTTTCCACTGCTTAGGCGTCTGCAACCTATAGGCCGACGGTGCGCCCCTATCGCTCGCGGGAAGGGCCATCTGCCTGTCGCTGTGAAAGACTTCCAGCACCCGAAGGGGTCCGAGGCGCTTTTTAAGCAACTTCTTGTGCAACCCGCGGTCGCCCGGCTGGGTGAGGTACGTGGCGTCTACCCAAACCTCATCACCTACTGCGTAACTCCTGGACTTGTGACGCGCGTCGTACTGGGCGATCTGCTGCTGCTGAGCCAAGAGCAGCTTTTCCCTAGCGAGCTGCAACTGGCGAACAAATTGGCGGGCTGTCTCGTGGGCTGTACCCTTTTTTACTGCTGCGCCCCTCCCCCCCCTTAGCTCGGCCTCTCCGTGATGCAAGTGCTGCCTCCACGAAGAAGTCTAGCTGAGAGGCCGGAGCGTGACCGTACGTCAGTTCAAAAGGGGTGAAGCCCGTGACGGCGGAACGAGAGTCATTGATGGCGTACTCGACCGGGGTACACCACAAGTCCCAATAATCGTGCTGGTTGGCGTCGACATACGCGCGTAACATACGTTCGACCGTGTGGTTTGTGTGCTCTGCCTGCCCATCACCTTGTGGGTGGTACGGCGTGGTAGAGGCAACCTGGACTCCCATCAACCGGTGTAGCTCGAGATGCATTTCATCTCTGAAGCGGGAGTCCCGATCACAGACGATCTTCATGGGAGCGCCGTGCAAACGCCACACTTGGTCGAAATACATGCGCGCGATCTGAGCAGCCGAGCTGTCAGCGTAAAGCATGGGGACTACGTGCACCATCTTGGAAAGCTTGTCCGTGAAGGTAGCAAACGCGTCGTACCCTCGCTCTGTGCGAGGCAGCCCAGTGACGAAGTCGATACTAGCCACTTGCCACAGTCTTACTGGGACTTGCAGGGGGTTAAGCTGACCGTCTGGATACCCGTTGCGCGGCCGGGTCTGCTGGCACACGACGCAGGATTTGCACCAGTCGGTGACATCCTTGCTCATGCGTGGCCACCAAAAACGACGGGATACCCTGTCCAGTGTCTTATCCCTTCCTGTGTGCCCTGCTGCCGGGGACTCGTGTGCCTCGCGCATCACCAACTCTCTGAGGGGGGAATCCTGAGCTAGCACCAGCTGATACCGCCCTTCTGCCACTCGCCAAATCATGTCGTCTACCATGCGAAACGTGTCTGTTCTCTGATGTGGGGCTGCGATCAGTTCTTCTCTCAACGAACTGAGGTACGGGCTGCGTTCGTATTCCGCTTGCAAGGCGCGGACGAACTCATCAGCCTTCAGTGGTCCCGACGCTGCTCTGACCTTCGCTGCAACCCCTGTAGTGACTAAAGGCTCGTCGGGTTCCGTCTCACTGTCCTTTCGCGCAGGTGGCGCTCGGGGCTTTGCCCTACTGGCTGCTGGGGCCCAAACCAGAAGGACCGGCCAGCGCAGCGGGGGCCGACCTCCATCGGGAGACTCGAAGAGGTGGTTGGGACGACCTTTTTCGTCCTTCATATCAAAGACTTTGACCGGATGAAGCCCATATTTGGGGTGAATCAACCGCCTCCAGGGAGCGTCATAGTCTGGTAGAAGGAACATTGCCGAGGTGTTTTCCGGATCGGCGCGCCACTCAGCAAGGAAATGCCGAAGAATTCTTTCTATCAAGTCCGAATCCTTCGTGTAAGGGGGGTTACACCAAACGTGTTTCCCGCGCCACTTTTCCTTCAAGCAGTCGGTCCAATAGGTGTCAACCTGCCGGTTAACGCCCATGGAGTCGCAACACGCGTCAACGTCAAACATCCCGTACTGGGCCGCTATCTCCTCAAAGCGCTCCCTGATCAGCTTCCAGTCCTGGCGATCCACGACCTGGTCGTGGTGGGAGCTACCTTCTGGCTGGGGGCTTAACGGGCTCATGAGCATCACCGTGAGCCCCTCATGTGACTCCTAATACTCAAAATAACGGTGGTCCTTGTGGTAGGACCACCATTTTCTTCAAGCTTTTGGTGAAATTACACCCCTCGTAGACCTGCTTCCTAACTTCCGGCCTCCTTGGAAGCCTGAAAGTCCTGGGATCGTGCTTTTCCAACTGCTTCACCAGGCCGTCCTCCGTCCAGTCTTGGAGCTGAACGTCCCAGTCGGTGATGCCACAATGCCAATAGAGTTTGTGGAGAGGGCCCTTCGATGCCTGCATGGTTTGCTGAGAAATTACGGTCAGTAACATTCTTTTGCTTCAAGTAAGTAAGAGCTTTAAGTGACAAAGATGGATAAGTTACATTATTTTCTCAGAAATCACCTGCATGCCAACTCGCATGGATTTTATGATTTGCTGGTGCGACTTGCCCTTCACGTTCTGGTCGACGCTGTTCTGCTCGTCAGCCAAAAATCGGACCATGTCGGACTGTAGATTAAAATACAATTTGCACTCGATCTGCTGAAAAGCTTCGTTATCTGGTTGTTCTTGGTGAAGCTCCCGCCGAGCGGTGAGGCTATGTTGGTGCCCGAAGCACACGAAACGATATACGCCGTCGTACACCTTACTGGGGTCAAACTCCTCCGCGCTTGTGAGGTGCTCCCCAGAGTCCGCCCATATAACGTACACTAGGGAGGTGTTCTGAAAAGAGTGTGGGTTCCAAGCCATGCTCTCTTTCAAGTTCACGACTTGCGCACGGTCCTCATCCCTGATGCGCTCGTAGTCCTCAGCCTGTATAATGTACTGGATAGGTATGTTGAAGGTACACCCCTTGACGTCTTTGGCGTTAACGACTCTGGGGTACCGGTGGTTATACTCAATCTGATACCGAATCGTATTAGAATGAGATATTGAACGCCGCTGTTTCGGCAAAGTGAGCAAGGACTGCCAGTCCTGCGCTGCTTGCTGAGCAGTGTCGACATCGGTGTCGGATCATATCCGTAAATGATCCGACACCGTTAAATTTTCAGCTGCACCGCGAGTATCCGTTACTTCGGATCGAGGGAAGGTGCCTGATCCGATCCCGAACCCGTCATCGGTTCCAAAAAGAGCTCTACACCGACACTGACAGGATTTACACCGTAAAGAAATAGAGCTGCGCCGATCCGACACCGATCGTGCGGTTGGGTGGGGAGCCCTACGCCGACACTGGCAGGTTCTGCACCGTTAAAAAATCGAGCTGCACTGCATCTGACCGACACTGGCGGTTCGATCGGACCCCGTCCACTTCGCCCGACAACCACGCCCATCTAGGCCAGTTTTTTGCCGACCTCCCTCCGCTCGTTCCAAGAACTAGGTCGTCCCTCCCTCCCGCTACACGCCAACGCCTTCATGCCGTCATGCCGAATGAGATGAGTAAGGCCAAGCAGAAAGTTTTTAGTCAGCCTGCTATCGACGCCAACCTCTTAATTAAGCAATACCCTGGAGAGGAGCAGGTAGCTTTGAAAGTAGTAGTGAACGTCCCGGGGCACTGGTTCGATAATGCTCCCGACAGTGAGAAAAATAAGCAATTCCGCGCGGAGGCAGTTGAGTATTGCGACGTTAAAAGGTTTGGCAGTGGACAACGTGCTACAAGATCCCCAGCTATTCGTTTCCAAGTCTGCGAGGACGCTCGCGACGACCCCTCTCACCCTGGCTACTGGATACAGCTTTCTTCATGGAACCGTTTTCGGCATTTAACTTAACATTCAAACGCTAGTCCCCAATTGATAACCCTATCGGTATCGCGGGCGCACCAGAAAATAATTTCAGTTTCGGATGAAACGTGACCGGAATCGTGCGTGCGATATGCCAATATGTTGCCGAAGGCCTGCACCGGCCCGACACCGATTACAAGTGCAGGCCGAAGGCCTGCACCGACCCCGACACCGATTACAAGTGCAGGCCGAAGGCCTGCACCGACCCCGACACCGAATACAAGTACAGACCGAAGGCCTGCACCGACCCCGACACCGATTACAAGTGCGGCCGAAGGCCCGCACCGACCCCGACACCGACTACAAGTACAGGCCGACGGCCTGCACCGACCCCGACACCGACTACAAGGCAACGATGCCAAGCTAACTTGGCAAGGTCGGACAGGATCCGATGTCGACACTGTTGCTGAGCATTCTGTTCTTTTGCCGCCTTCGCTGTCTCTCCAGGCCCGTAAGCCAACAATGAGCCGCCCGGACCACGATTAGCAGCCAGATCGCTTTCTGCTGCAGGTGTCATTGGTACCTATAAACATATATTGTAATATAAAAGTACAAAGTTAGTCACTAACTGGAAACAGCTCATTAGGACAATGAGCAATTCGAAACAATACTTATATTCATTATAAAAACATATTATTTACATATACAAAGATGGTGATAAAACCGTTTATACATTTGGAGTATGATGGTCAAACCAGTGTTGTCTACAGCATGGGCAGTGAACTGGTGTTGCAAACTCTATTTCATAGTTTTGCATCTCATACTTGCAGAAGCATGCCTTGTGCATGAATTTGTCAATACACTGACATTCGAAATCACTACATTGTATCGGAATCCCAGTTTTAAAATGAGCCTCGTCGACATCATCTATTACCTTTAGGCAGATAAAGCATTCCTTCGGCTCCCAAGTGGTCTGCAAAATACAGAATGCAACAAAAGAACCAAAGGAAGCTCATTAGCCTAATGAGAAGTTTTTCTAATTGTAAATTAATTGCATTTTCGAACAAATAAATTTATTGCCATATACAAAAACATAGGTGGTCAATCATAATTACGACTCCGTCTACGTATTTCTGCAAGAATTAATTCCCTTAAGGCAGGATTGTTGAGATGTTCCCTCGTCAAAGCATCACCATGTGGATATGGGTCGCCTATTGTATCCATACGAAAATTGAATCTGGCTCGAATGAAAGGAAGAATATATATATGTAAATAATATGTGCTTTTTGTCAATACTTGGTCCAGAATCCTGCAGTAAAGGGCAAAAAATGAAAAACTGCTCATTAAGCTAATGAGGCTTTTTGTTCAAGCTTTGGTCAGTCATCGAATTTATCGGGTAAAACAGTCACACATGTCATATAATGACAGAAGGTATCATGCAAACTGTAAAGAAAAACATAAAGGTCAGAAACTTTGCAAAACTGCTCATTAAGCTAATGAGGCTTTTTGTTAAGCTTTGGTCAGTCATCGAATTTATCGGGTAAAACAGTCACACATGTCATATAATGACAGAAGGTATCATACAGACTGTAAAGAAAAAAACATAAAGGTCAGAAACTTTGCAAAACTGCTCATTAAGCTAATGAGGCTTTTTGTTCAAGTTTGGTCAGTCATCGAATTTATCGGGTAAAACAGTCACACATGTCATATAATGACAGAAGGTATCATGCAAACTGTAAAGAAAAACATAAAGGTCAGAAACTTTGCAAAACTGCTCATTAAGCTAATGAGGCTTTTTGTTTAAGCTCTGGTCAGTGATCGAATTTATCGTGTAAAACAGTCACACATGTCATATAATGACAGAAGGTATCATACAGACTGTAAAGAAAAAACATAAAGGTCAGAAACTTTGCAAAACTGCTCATTAAGCTAATGAGGCTTTTTGTTCAAGTTTTGGTCAGTCATCGAATTTATCGGGTAAAACAGTCACACATGTCATGTCATATAATGACAGAAGGTTTCATGCAAACTGTAAAGAAAAACATAAAGGTCAGAAACTTTGCAAAACTGCTCATTAAGCTAATGAGGCTTTTTGTTCAAGTTCTGGTCAGTCATCGAATTTATCGGGTAAAACAGTCACACATGTCATATAATGACAGAAGGTATCATGCAAACTGTAAAGAAAAACATAAAGGTCAGAAACTTTGCAAAACTGCTCATTAAGCTAATGAGGCTTTTTGTATAAGCTTTTGGTCAGTCATCGAATTTATCGGGTAAAACAGTCACACATGTCATATAATGACAGAAGGTATCATGCAAACTGTAATAAACACGGAAAGTTCAGAAACTTTGTAGAACTGCTCATTAAGCTAATGAGGCTTTTTGTTCAAGCTTTTTAAGACACAGAAATAATTGTAAAAATGACAAAAAATTTTTATATATATTACAGAATTTCAAAAAAGTTTGAACTTACCGCGGTTGGAAGTACTCCAGTGCCACCCATCTCCGTATCGATCGATTCGTCCAAGAGACTGAACTCTTCTCCAGACTTCTCAGGACACTTCCAGAAGTCTTCGTTCTCGGAATTTCGCCACATTTCATTAAAAAAGAACTGTAAGCAGCAGCAGCAACTCTGGTCCCTGCTCGTCTAACCAGCTCATCGAGTCTGTTCTTGCGCGCTGTGTAAGGTGGCGCCACGCTGCTAATCAGCATATTTTCAGCGTCAAGACGGACAGCCATATGCTCATGCGCGCGTTCGCCCGTTGTCAGCACGTACACCGGCGTATTGCCGCCGCCGGCTGGCGCAGCGCCAGCGAAGGAGATACGCAAGTTCTCATCGGCGTTTGCTGGCAAAAGCGGCAGGTTTTTCTGAACTGTACCGCCATCGGCTGTTGCGAGAAAAACAGATACTCGCAGCCAATGGCCCTGTAAACTAGATACGCGCTCAACTGACCACTGCTTGTCGGGTAGCTGTAGTATGTTTCCTCCGCTCAACAACGCGCGAAATTGATCCGCAGTTGCCATTATTTTGATTCACGAAAAAGTAAAAGAAAAAAGGCGATGAGCTGTAAGCGGTGTTATGCAAAGTAGGTTTTGAATTGTGAGGAAGACTGGTCGAGTTTATGAAGTTTCAATAAGTTCCGTGCTCTCGTCATCAAAATCCGAGAATTGCGAATCGAAATATTTTATTGGACGGGCCGAACGCGACAAAGAACTCGAATCTGCATTTAAGTTCTCGATTTCGATTGATGACATCTGCACTCGATCCGGGAACTTGAGTACAGAGTGATGTTATTGGACAAAGTTTGGTCTATCGATCCGACGAATTTAATATGACCGACCGTAATATTCAAATTCAAAGTCATCGGCTGTCGCCCCTGACGAAACTCGGAATGAACTCTCGTCGTTTTCATTTCACGGAAATCGGCTTCATAAGTTTTTTGAACTTTTTTTATGATGGGGCCGTTCTGGCGAATAGCTGACGAAGCTATCGACGAAGTTATTGACCTTTCCCAGCCTGCAGTATACTACACCCAGAAGGAAGACGATATCATAGAAATAGAAACAGACGTTTTTCGCTCATCGCCAGTTAACGCTCCTCGCTCATCGCTATACAAAACAGTTTGCGACGATGAGATATTATGCTTTCCGTGCGTTGAAACGCCAATGCACTCGAAAAGCGCAGAAACTCCAATGACTGCAAACTTGCAAAAGACTAGCGACTCTCGCGCGACTCAGCGCTCATCGGACTCTGATCACACAATAAACACGCAAGGGTCTAGTTCGCGAAAGATCACAAGTGTTGACTTCAATGAGATAACGCAAAGCCTTGAAGCAAGCTTTAGTTCGCACTCCGTGGGTGACGAAAAGAGTGAAAGTGTGCTGAATGGGAAAACAACTAAGGTCGGTAAAGAGCGAGCAGTTTACACATCAGCAAAAAGAAAACCCAAAGAAAAGAGTCAAATATCAATCAAAGAACGAAACCTTTCACAGTCTGACATAGAAAGTATTGCGGTTTATCGGTGCAAGTGCAAATCGTTTTGCTCGTTAATGTTTCACACTTCAGCTTTAGCAGCTCAACGCAAAATGTTTTGGGACTTGTCTCAAAAGGATCGTAAAGAATGGATGGTAACAGATCTTATGAAGAGCGGAACCAGAACTTGTGACTCAAGATTCATATTTAAGTTCTTCATATGTGACAGACCGGTAAGTTTGCCAAAACAGCTCATTAGCTTAATGAGCGGTTTTTCTTCTTTTTAATAGAATCCCCTTGAAGTATAACTGTTTGTTCATATTCCTGAAAGTTTGCCAAAACTGCTCATTAGCTTAATGAGCGGTTTTCCTTCTTTTTTATAGAATCCCCTTGAAGAATATTTTTTTGTTCATATTCCTGAAAGTTTGTCTAAACTGCTCATTAGCTTAATGAGCAGTTTCCTTTCTTTTTATAGAATTCCCTTGAAGTATAAATGTTTGTGCATATTACTGAAATTTTGCCTCAACTGCTCATTAAGCTAATGAGCAGGTTTTCTTCTTTTTTATAGAATTCCCTTGAAGTATAAATGTTTGTGCATATTACTGAAATTTTGCCCCAACTGCTCATTAAGCTAATGAGCAGTTTTCCTCCTTTTTTTATAGCATTCCCTTGAAGTATAAATCTTTGTTCATATTCCTGAAAGTTTGTCCAAACTGCTCATTAGCTTAATGAGCAGTTTGACTCTTTTTGAAAAACTTCACTTTGCTTGTATATTTACAGGTGTGCTCGGCCTTCTACCAGAAGGTTTACAAAATAAGCCAAGGCTATTTCTGCGACGTACGCGAGCGCGTTCTCTCTGGAAGAACAAATTTCATTCACGGGCTGACGGGCAGCGAGGCAAATCGGCGTTTGTCCAGCAAAAAATCGAATGTCATTGCCTTCGTGAATAAATATGCGGCTGAACAGGGCGAACCTCAGCCCTATAAGCCTGAGACGCATCTCCCGTCGGGCGGGGTGACAAGAGAAGAGATTTGGGATGAATATCTCGATTCTTTATCTATTCACGACCGCAATTCCAAGGAAGTCTCCTTGCCGTACTTCTACGACATCTGGAAAGACAAGTTCAAATCTTGGCTCAAAGTTCCGAAGTGCAAGCGTTTTTCGCAGTGCAGTGTATGTGCTTCGATCAAACTCTTGAAGGAGGGCACACCCAAATCCCAGCACGGTAAGCTAAATTCTTAAAAAGATAGTATTTGCATTTGTTCTACGTTGTTTTAGAAGTTTGTATTCTAAAACGTTTTTTATTCCAGGTCCATACGCCAAAATGCGAGAGGTGCACCTTAACCAAGCGCGTGCCGAGCGTGAGAAATTCTACAAACACGGCCGAAAATCCAACATCGGACTAAGAGCATCAAGGAAAACAAGACGTGGTGGAAATATTCCTCTGTCATCATTGACGGGATGACCCAATGGACGACGCGCCTGCCGCATTTCAGGCGCATGCCATCATATCTGGACCGGAAGGACTTCTTGGACGTGCACAACAAGGGTAGCATCATCGAAAACGTTGGCCGGTTTTTTATGGACTTCAACTACGCGAATTACGGCGACGACGCCAACTTCTTGCTGAACGTGCTGCATCGTGACGTCACTCGAATTCAAGAGCACCGTCGTAAAGGGGATGGCGAGGAACCGTACCCGATGCCGGAAGTGTTATACGTCCAGCTCGACAACGCGGGCACCAACAAGAGCGTTATATATGCTTTTGGCGTATATCTCTTGGTTGGTTATGTCTGGCGCGTTCAAGAAGGTGAAGGTGAACTTCCTGGTCGTCGGCAACACCCACGAGAACATCGACCAGATGTTCTCGCGTTTTTCTGTGCGCTTAAAACGCAAGCTTGCGATGACCCTTGACGAAATGATGGAAATCGCAAAGGAGTGTTTCTCGGATGGCATCTTCACGACCGCGGTGGGGAAAGTGCACGATTTGAAGACCTGGTTCGGTGGTCGCTACGAGAACGTCTGTGGCATCTCCACACAGCAGACCTTCAAAGCGTACAAGAACGAGGCCGGCGAAGTGGTTGTGCAATACAAGATGTATTCCACCGACAAGAAGTGGCTACCGGAGGAGGGCCTCAAGGTGTCGAATTCTATGCCTGAGAACCTGCCTGATTTTGTCAAACCGAAAGCCTTCTCCGACGAAGGGCTTGCGAAGCTCGAGGATCTGGTGCAAGGGTTACGGACCATTTTGAGTACGACGTTTACACCTACCCACGAGGCGTGGTGGGCGGAGCTGTTGAGGAAGCAACGAAAGCTGACCGAGGAGGGCATTTTCGAGGAGCCCAATGTCCCGTTCGTTTTGCCGAGCAAATTGCACGCACGTTTGAATGCCCCGTTGGTGCATGCCCTGGAAGCTCCCCTCAGACTCGCCGAAGCTCAGATGCCAGCAGCCGCCGAAATTCCAGCCCGAATTTAAGAACGCGTAGAACGTGCACCGATTGCCGTGTACACGGGCAAACGTAAGGCGGTGAATCGGGCTGCTAGAAAAGCCGAAGCGTACGTGGCCAACCCGGTATGGGAGGTTTCGTTCGATCAGATGACCGTAAACAGCTACGCCGTTTGCTTCGGAGAAATCACGGGCGTGAAGGCCAACGATGTATGCCAATTCCGTGCCAAGCTCAACAGCAAAGAATGGTCGGACCCCCTGATGCTTGTCCGAGTGCATGCACGGATTGTCCACGCGAAGGAGTTGAAGTACAAGTACCTGAAAGTGAAGACGTACACGGACACTAAGGAGCGAAGACTCGGAAAGGTTTTGGCAGCGAAAGCGGGAGCCTTCTGGGAGAACGCATCCGATACGCCGTCAACTGAGCCCTTCAAAAGTGCAGAGATATTGCTAGCGTGGAACATCGCAGCTAACGAAGCAAAAGGTTGTATCCCATATGAGCAGTATGGGCAACTTATAGTCGCACTGCTTGCGCAAAGAGCCAAGAAAAGACGAATTGATAACGGGCAAATGGAAGAAACAGTAGGCAATGAAGACAATAGCGAAAACGAGGAAAATGAGCTAGACGACGGTAGCGATGTTGAAATGTGAATAGAATCAGCTGACTTAGACGCACAAAATAGATGTACATAATGTAAATACGATTATTAGAGAAATCTGATATGGCAATTGCTCATTTCTTTCGTATGCCATGCTCGCTACCATTTACAGCACAGAAAATAAAATGCATGCTTCACCGTGTCTTGGAAACATTTTCGTGCGTGTCTTGTAATTTTACCGTTGCGGAGGCCTGCGAGCAAAAATATTTTCAACATTAACATTTTCAGCACAAATATTTTCTAAATATCGCCAAAAACAGCTAATGTCAATTATCTACCCTAATGTCAATTTCATCGAATAGCATGTTCTATACAGATTTCAGCAGTGTATGACTCGATGGGCGCCGTCAGGTCGGCTCGCAACAAAGGCGCCCCCAGCCAAAAAGGAATGTTGGGGGAACTACAAACAGCAATTGGCAGATGGGTAAGGGATAACGAAGGGGCGATGGAGTGCCGAGAGTCCCGGGCCACGGTAATGTACGACAAACACCAGTACGACGCGTACAACTGCGGGATATGGGTAATATACATGACGGAACTGTGGCAACAATGGCTGCGGGAACAGAACGGACCGTGGATACAGTACAGCAAACATACACAAAAAACGGTCCAAACCAACCGGAATGTCGTGCTGCACACTGCGGAAATAGCGCAAAAAATGTAGAGAAAAAATCAGACCAAAGGTGAGGGCAGCCATTATGAAGGAAGAGATGCAACACACCGAGGAGGGCACAGGAGAGGTGGAAGTGGTAAGTGAAACGAAAGCGAAAAAAGCCGCAAACACAGGGAGACCAGATTCAACGGAGAGGAGCAGCGAGCGCATTCATGAGGAGAATGACACATGACTGCACAAAGGAAAGAGTGGAGACAACAATGCAAGGGCAGGGTGTCGGCATGCGAACATCACTCACCGTTAAGAAAACCCGACGATAAGAGGCCCCCGCTGTTTCATGGGGGGTGGTACCCGCTTTGGTGAATATCGCTGGCTGGTTTTTGAAGGTTATGGCACGGACCAAAATAAGAAATATTGGTGCTGGCTGGCCGGCCTAAGATATGATTATCCAATTTCTTATAGCTAAGAAAAAAATGCTGGCATTTGCAAATATTACATATGATATTATAGATATGTGACATCAATATATCACTTCTCTCAATATTTAATGTACATCGATATACAACCACAATTCAAATAATAAGGGACAACTAGTACAACACATCAGATACATATGTGTGGACAGCTGGTGTTCATACGCTCATTACTGTGATATGTGACAAAGTGAAAATTTTAAGAAAATGTCTGGGCTAGGTGCGTGTCCATGTGGATGGCTAAGAAATGCGCTGGCTGAGTGAAGAGATCGCGGTGCACTATTCATAGCGTTTTCATAGGACAGCTGGCGGCGGGGGAGGGGGGTACCCAAGTTGGTGAATATCGCTGGCTGGCCCCATATCTCCTGTTTTCTTAAAGGTGGGTGATTACTGTAATGGAAATAGGGGAGATACTCCGGGCGATGAGAGAAGAGGACTGCGCCATCATAAGGGTAGGGTATTTATGCGGGAATAGATTAACCCAAAATGGGGAATAGAAAAAATAATTGATGTAATTCGGGAATAGATTAAATGTCACATGCCATCTATCGTTTGTACTATCAACTATGAACTATCACTAGGTACCGCGGAGGTACAAGCGGTTCAGCGTGTGCAATATTTTGCGTCTGGCACACCCCCTTCTTCTAAACAATTTATTGCATGTAGCATGAAGCATACTTTTTTCCACCATTCGATTCTAAAGCGTTTGTATTCATTAGGTGAATACCTTTCGTTTGAGCTATCGATTGGCCCCATCCGCAACCGCATCAGCTTAGCCTTCGCGACTGCAAGCTAAGTTGGTGCGGTGTGAGATGGTTTCAACCACTTGCGGCTTTGCATAATAGGGGTTTTCGTGAGAATCTTCTCACGAAACTTGGCAGTGATATTGTTCATAGCAATATCAGTGCACCCTCAAGAGCATATGGCAAGCCGTTGAGTATATTAAAGATGGCCGCGTGCTGGCATGATGCCTTTTGGGTTTGAAACCCAAACCCAAACATGCCAAACAGCGAAGGGCTTCCCGTGAGTTCCAGCGCACGTAACTTTGCAAAATATATTGATAAGATGTTGGGTTTGGGTTTGCATGTACCCAAACCCATGATGTGTAGCACGCGTTTTGCGCATAGCTTACATCCGAGGTTGTGCGTTTGAGGGTGCACCAATATTGCTGTTAGCAATATTGGTGCCAAGTATCGTGCGCTAGAACGCACGAGAACCCCTCCGCTGTTTGAGTTTTTATGCGATGTGCATGAAAGTTATAAGGGCCTATCAGCTTAGCTCGCAGTCGCGACTGCAAACTGAGCTGATGCGGCCACGGATCGGCTCAATCAAGAGCTCAAAAACTTCCTAGGAGTCTAAATGATATATCTATGTGCGTTGCGAACGTTGGAAAAATGTTTTCCTAATCTAATTTACTCGCAAACAGTGTGGGGTAGACGTGCAGTGAAGCCTTAATTTAATATTCACGGCCGTGAATTTAATATTCACGGCCGTGAATTCCAGATTCGGGAGGGCGTAAACCGTACGTTTATGTGAGAACTGAAGTCGGCTTGGTTGCAAAGACCTGTCTGGTATTTTCTCTAAGTATTTTCAGACGTTCCCAAAGTGACAAAAAACCGAACGATCGGCGATCGAACGGTTTTTGGTCACTTTGGGAGTGAGATCGTGAGTTTAGGCTTGGTGACAAGCTGACAACACGCGAGACAACACTAAGTTGTAAGTATTACAGTCTGAAAATACTTAGAGAACTAGAACACGTCTGAAAATACTTAGGGAAATACTTACTGTCTGATTTGTTAAATATGCAATTTTAACTAAAGGCGGAAGGCTTTCTCTCCGGGAGTGTGCCCCTGTCCAGCGAAATAAAGATCTCCCTAAGATTGTATACTAATCTGAGTAATCTTTTGCTTCAAAATATTATCACATATTCCTACTTAGTATGTGGGTACCCGTTTCGCAAAGAATGAAAACCCATAGCGCAACTATTGCGGGTTTCGAATTCCTTAAATTCCACCCGCGCTTCCGCCAAATAAACGCGTCAGCCCACAACGAGATGTTTGGTTGACCGTTCAGTCTGTGCAATTTGCTTAGGGAAAACAACGCATACGAAACACTATTTTTTCTAACGCTTCCCTCATCCGTTGCCCAGGCCCTCTTGCAAACGAGCGCGCGAATGAGGGAAGAAACGCCTAGCGGAAACGTGGACGCGCTTGACATCTGCGTTTCCGCTAGAGGTGAAATTGCACTGCCAAACGGTCAGTATGTGTGTATTATACTTATATGCGTATGCGTGATATGTTCATGTTGTGCAGGATGCGTCCTTGTTGGGCGTGAGCCGAGTTGGCTGGCTCGAATCACGCCCATTACCCACCCTCACAAGAACCGTCCAGCATCCTAGACTCCGAACGGATCTTGCTTCCAACCCGTTCTAATTTAAGCAGAATTGCCTGCACACTCGGTATCGTGGTCAGGAACTCGTAGAATTACGTATCTTGTTCAATGAAAGCCCCGTACCTGGTTCAACGATAGCCGCGTATCTGGTTCAACGAAAGCCCTGTATCTAGTTCAACGAAAGCCCCGTATCTGGTTCAACGAAAGCCCCATATCTGGTTCAATGAAAGCCCCGTAATCTTGCTTGCGCAAAAGAAGTTGTTCCTAACACTTATTACGTAGAATGTATATGGAAAGTTATGTTGTGTTAATGCCCCGTGTGATAAATATGATAAATACCCCGGTTTTGACCGTAGCTTATGAGACGTGGAAGCGTGGTACGTTTTTTTCAACTCTGAAGAAGCGAACGATTTGATATCGAAAAAAGCGCAAGAGTTTCACACACAACTGCACAAGGGAGCGGAAAGCAAGGGCAACTCACCTTTCATCTTTGATGGAGAATCTTTTACCGTGTCCTCTTTCTTGAATAGAGGACAATAAAAGGCATGCCATCAGTGTGTTCTATATAAACGCGCCCACCTTTATCGCAAGCAAGATGAATTTTTGTGTAGTGTTTTGGAGGCTTTCTCATGTTTGCAAAAAAATAAAAGCGACTGGTCATAGACGGCCATATTTGAACGCGATATTGGATGTGTCTCATGCACGTGCCATATATTCTATTATATATTCTATTCCCGAAAAACATCATTTTTTTCTATTCCCCATTTTGGGTTAAACGATTCCCGAATAATAGTTTTACGGAGGCTTCGGGTGGCGATCTTGGCAACGGAGATTCCTCGATGTGTTCCACGATTGATTCCGCGATAACACCGCGGCTTGTGCTTGGCAGGCCCGGTGACACTTCTGCGGGCAGGCACTGCCGTGCCGCAACCTCCGAGTGGCTAGGAAGTTAATCATGCCGGTCCTACTGTACATTGAATATATGTTTTGCTGTATGTGCACAGGGACCCCAAGATGGGCTAGCTTAGGGTTTTAGCAATGTATCAGAAAACTCTACAGTAGACAATAGTGGCCGTGGCTGATGCGTTGTCCGTGTTTCGGGAACCGCCCTGCCACTTATGGTCATGCCTTCCCCTGAACATTATGTTTCCACCGAAGCCGAGTAGGTGTTTGTTCGTTGGTTCAGATCCGATTGGGCGGTCACCACACTAGGTCTCTAGGTGGTGTGCTAGAAGTAGCACCGTGACACACATATATGTCACCTATCACTTCCTATAGTAGTGCGTATGACCGTCGTCGGTCCCGAACCCTAGTGACCATTACCCAAATTCATAGTCCTACCACAAGGACCACCGTACCACGCGTATTATGAACCCATGGTATGCTCAAAGTGGTCAACCTACTGTTTTCATATGTTATTTATGAATTTTATGTGTCAAATCAATTTCCTAAATGATAGGGTAGGTGTCGTCGCGTTTAGTTGGACGCTTTTAATCGTGTGCATGTAGGAGGATGGTTTTGCTGAAATTATCAACAAGTCGGTGGTCTTACCACAAGGACCATCGTGTCCGAGGCATGTGCCACCTTCTAGATCAAATCTGATGGGGCTAGGAAGTTATATCGTGCAAGTTTACGGCCAAAACGAAAGTTTAATGCCATCGTCATGTGGATTATCAATGGGGGCATGCGCACAACACCTCAACGCACACACGGATGCACGAGTAAGGCTTTCCTAGGAAAACTGCATTTTCCACTCCTAAAAAGTCAGGGTAACCCATTTAAAATGGTGCATAACTATCATGATATGCTTCGTATGGTCAACATTGAGCTTTTCACAAATCGATTTATGTGTCAAGTAAAAGATAATATCACTTGGGCCCATTCCGGATAACACAATCATATCACCGATTGCCAGGCTATTCATATCATGTAGAAACACAAAAAAAACATTTTCTACCGCTTGGATCAAAAATGTTTTTCCGGGTTCAGGGTAACGATGAAGCCATTTTGAGGGTATATATAATAACTCCACCTCGTATCAAGGCCCATTTATCATTAGTATATAGTTATAGTTGCGATACGAATGCGGCGGTCAAGGTGGCTCTTAGTCCGAATGCTATCGGTACAAAAACATGAAGTAAGGGTACCATTTTAAGCACCTTTTTGAGAATTTGAAAAAACTACCAAGATTTTCATAGCGGGGTGCCTGACTTTGCCGCATTCAAACGCGACATATACGACGATAGCGATTTCTGACTTTACCACCCCACCCAACCAATATATAGGTGCCAAATAGTCACGAGTTCATGGGATACGACCTCTAGAGGCCATATCGTCGTGACGGCCCCCAAAAATCGTGAAACGCGGTGGTCTTTGTCATAGGACTAGGCGCGTTTCTGGTCCTGACCACAAGGACTTCCGGGCAGTGGCCACGAAACCCGTATTGCCACGGGCAAATCATCTTAACTTCGTTAATTCATTATGAGAAAAACAGAAAACTGCCTTGAGGAAGATATTACGTCTATTCGTTCGACTAATATATCTGCCATGTGTGATAACGTATACGTATTGTCGGCGGTACAAGGAACAATTTGCTTCACGGGTAATACAATCATAATCTTGACAATCTTTCGATGCCGGGGCAAGGTACGCTGCGTGGGAGAAAGCGTTCCGCGTTAACTTGCGATTGAATATTCAATAAGTCACACATGCGCATGAAAATTTCTCAAAGCGCCTTGTGCGGATGCGGTTTCTCGACCCGTAAACTCTCGCTTCCTCGTTTCCATCTTTCCGCCTCGTTTCGCTGATGGAATCTGATTGGTGGAAACCGAAAACGGGAAAGCTGAAAACGGGAGGAGGTTTCCGGTCTAAAATGGGGGGTGAACGAAACGAGATTTTGGCAATCGGCAGGTCAGGATCGATTTTGGATTGATCGGGCTGTCCGGATTGGCTTGAAGCTCTCGACTGCTGAAAACCAAGCTTCTAAGACCAAGTGACACTGTATTCAACTGTGACACATCGACATGTTCATGTTCTTCCACTCGATCTACAGATCAACAGTACACCTGAGCGACCTGCGCTGCGCACGACATCGGCAGGTCGAGCTCGAGGTGGAAAAACTTGTTTGTGTCACCTCGACCTGAACATCTCAACATGTGGGAAGTGGGCGCATCTCTATAATTATACAAAATCAACATGTGGGAAGTCCTGTCAGTGTGACGATGACGCTGAAGCCAGTCGGTTGTCTTGTGGGTTGTGGCACAAGTAATTAGTAAAGGAAAACCACTTCGACCGCGGCTCCACCTACCCACCCGACCGAGGAAAGGTTCATACCCAGATTGCTGAGAAGTCTGATCGGTAAAATATTCACAATGGGAGACATGATGGTCGAGGATATCGATGAGGATGAGATTCCAAGGGCTCCAGCTATGGGTTTCCGTCCCAAAATGATCAACATGTATCAAGCAGGTGGCGCCTGTTCGCATTCTTGTTGTCTCCTTACACGATCTTTGCCGAAAAGCGTGCTCTACTCTGACTTTATTTGTCGCTTCATTTTGGGATTTCCTCGCAGCTATGTGAAGATGCCGATCTTTGATCGCTGTCTTGCACCTTTTTGTAAACTCACTTTTTTTTGTATATATTTCCCTCACTTCTTTGAGGAGTTTTTTGTGTATATATTTCCTCCACTCCTTTGGAACGTTTAAAGTGGAACCAGGGGAAACAAAAATACGGGCGTACAGATGACTGGTGCCACGTTGCCTTGGACTCGGGTTCCCTTCCCCACTTTTTGGCCGACGCCAGTGATGGCGCTCGATTGTGAACTGCTGCCAGTGCAATATGTAGAGGTTGCACACGGGGAGCCCAACTTCCCCCAAGGATCACTCACAAGGTTCACAAAAGATTTTACAATCAAAGTTCCTAGATTAGTCCCATTTTCTAATGGCCTCTTTGCTATTGGCGCGGGCCTCAGAGGACGAAAAGGTGTACGAGATGGTGCTTCCTGGCGGGGTGCATCCTTCCGCCGATCCTGTCGTGGCCAAGAAGCAATGGAGCGTTGGTCAGCTTCTACTCATGCCTTCCCTCGTTGGCATCGTCAAACCCGAGGACTTGTCCTCTATCCTTCGTCCCAAGCTGCGCGCTGTGCCCGCGGAAAGAATGGCCTCTCTCACTCCCGACCAGGTGCGCCACTTGCAAACGTCAACTGACGCTGTCACCCTCAAGCAGCCGTTGCTGCTACAACCTATTTGAGTATTTATGGGGCACCTTTGCAGTTGATGGATGCGTTAGAACTGCTCTAAAATCGTTCCATCTCTCTTTTATTCGTCACAGAATGATCACCTTGTCGTTTTGTGACACAACTGGCGTCCTTGTGTTTCTTAGCTTTCGCCCAGGCGATTCCCCTGGAGGGTGTATCAAGTCACATCAGTATACCCACAGTTGCTAGAAATAGGGACTCCATACTTCGGTCGCAAGTCGCGTTGTGCAACACGCGGCGGTCGCAAGTCGCGTTGTGCAACACGCGGCCAGCTTTTTTGTGCAACACGCGGGCACGTGGCTTTTTTCTGGATTTCACAGGTCGCGATCATACCCTTACTTTCTGAGGTCTAGAAACGATGCGTTGTGGGCGCAGGTCAAGGCGCTTAAGCCGGACCAGGTAGCGGCGTTGACTTACAAACAGATCACAGCGGTCACGCAGCCTCAGAAGATTAAGCTATCTCCTGCTGAAGCCCAAAATTGGCAGACATGCGAAGATATTAAGGTGGGTCTGCGCTGCCGCAGTTCCTGGGCAGCAACTCATTTCGGGCAGCCATCGAAGCATCGTGTATTCCTTGACTCCTTGTTATGTCGACGTTGAGTAGAAGCGCTCGCTGCTCGCTTCAACACACACGAGCGCATCACGGAGGCGGCTCAGAACAGCTTGGCAGCCTAAGCTGAGCCACCTGGCGCAAAGTAGCTCTGCTTCTTTCGCCGTCTGATACTTAGAGGGCGCCAAACTCTCCGCAGGGATCTTCCGTGGCAGTGTGTTCATGGGCGCCCGAGAAGATTGCCGGCATGTCCGCAGTCACCCTCAAGGTGCTTCCCGGTTTCCGGCATGTCCGCAGTCACCCTCAAGGTGCTTCCCGGTTGCCGGCATGTCCGCAGTCACCCTCAAGGTGCTTCCGGGTGTCGCGCTTGTTGCCAGCACCTGCAAGCGCATGCCGTGCTCTGCGTTTGGTTCTGTCGAGCACACCCCTCACATCTCTTGACGACATCTCAGCCAGTCTGGCTCGCCGATCTCGGCAGATCCAATCGTCAGTGCCTCATCTCCCTCCCGTGAGAAACACGTTCCGCCTGGACCGTTGGTGGTGCGCATTTTTCTCTCGTCTCACAGAACAATCTTGAGCATCCTTCCCCCCTCCGCTGTGGGAAATGGGAAGCATGCCTTATACATCGTCTTTCGAAGTCTCGCAAACGTTGTCTTGCTGGTTTCTGTATTTTCTCCTTGCTTTGTATTGCCATTGCTCACGTTGCCACGGTTAAAAGCGGATCTTGGGCAGGTTTTTTCTGGGTTTCGTCACGGACTCAAGGACTATGCTTGTTCTTGCTTAGCCAGACTATTCCCCTCGCATATCACGCAGTGTGCCAGATGTTCCGACCCTCGCGAGTTTTGTCAAAGATGAGAGTGCGATCTGCATCTCGGGACATCTATGGGCCTGTCTGCTTTTGGTTCAGTGTGTGTGTGTGTGTGTGTGTGTGGTTTTGCCCAACGGGTCCCATCCATCGACCGTGAGCCACTGGGGGGCATGCCAGCAGGGTCCGCTTACTCCGTAACCCAGAGACCAACAGTGGCGACGATCGGTCACATCGTATCATCTTTCCATGCTGCTTTGCATCTGGGTTGGGAATATGCATGAGTTGGTGGTAACTTGTCACGGCCCCGCCCTGCTCTTGATTTGCTTCTCACATCCACTGGGATGATGGTTGGCTGGCTTTTGTTGGCCGATCTCATGCCGTTCAGTGTGTCTTGTAGCTGTCCCTGTGGTACCTTTCTGGCGGGTACTGCCTCTTTGAGGGCGTCGGGGATTCTTCTGCGGCTCGCTCTTTGGGAGTGTCTTGGATTCGTCTGACGCTTACTCCCTCTCTGTGTCCAGTGCTTTATGGTTATTCCACGTGCCGGGGGACTCCTGTTCCAAGACCGGATCTGAGGTACTGGCGCGTCGCTGTGAACGGGGACAGCCGCTGGGTGAAAGTTGGTTTTGGGAGGCGGTTGCCCCCGTGGTGCCATTTTGGCGGGCGCTGCCTCTTGGAGAGCTCGGTGGATTCGTCTGCCTTTGCTGCAAGGAGGGGCAGAGGGTGGTGAAGTCCACGTTCTGTATTTTCCCTTGATTTTTGTGGGGAGCACTTAGGTGCCCGCATGTTTCCTTTTTTGACATGGGGTGTCCATGCTGTGTGGTGTGACTGCATTCGTGGCATAATCATGGACCAACGGGTCCCATCCATCGACCGTGAGCCACTGGGGGGCATGCCAGCAGGGTCCGCTTACTCCGTAACCCAGGAACCAACGATTGTTGGGCGATGGTCGGTCACATCGTATCATCTTTCCATGCGGCTTTGCATCTGGGTTGAGAATATGTATGAGTTGGTGGTATCTTGTCACGGCCCCGCCCTGCTCCTGATTTGCTTCTCACATCCACTGGGATGATGGTGGGCTGGCTTTTGTCGGCTGATCTCATGCCGTTCAGTGTGTCGGTGGCATCTTACTGATTAGTTTTTTGCCATAGGGTGTCCATGCCGTGTGGTGAGACTGCATTCATGACATAACCATGGACCAGTGGGTCCCATCCATCGACCGGGAGCCATTGGGGAGCATGCCAGCAGGGTCCGCTTACTTCGTATCCCTGGGACCAACTATTGTTGGGCGATGTTCGGTCACATCATATCAGCTGCCTTGCATCTGGGTTAAGAATATGTATGAGTTGGTGGTATCTTGTCACGGCCCCGCCCTGCTCCTGATTTGCTTCTCACATCCAAGCTGTGTCATATCCAGGTATCTTGCGGTATAGTAACTCTCCTTTGCTCTCTCCCGTTCTCTTCGCATTTACCCCCTCTTCTCCCACCAGTCTCTCCCATGGCTCTCTACCCCTTCTGATACGATGCTCTCGATTAATATTCCCTATGCGGCCCGTGCGAGCGAGGCACAAAACGCCCCCCGGGTCGGGTAGATTCCATGGGACCAATGTGGGCGGGCGAGTGTACTCACTGTTCACATCACGGTGAGTGAGTGTACTAGCTGTTCACGTCACGGCGGGCGAGTATACTCACTGTTCACATCACGGCTGGCGAGTGTACTCACGCGGTGTTCACATCGCACGGTGGGTGAACGTCACGTGGCGAGTGGTCACTCATCACGGTGAGTGGACACTGTTCATGACACTCACGGAGAGTGTACTCACTGTTCACATCACGGTGGTGGTGTACTCGCTGTTCACATCTCGGTGGGTGAGTGTACTCACTGTTCACATCACGGCGGGCGAAAGTACTCGCTGTTCACGTCACGGCGAGCGAGTGTACTCACTGTTCAGATCACGGTCAGTGAGTGTACTTGCTGTTCACATCTCGGTGGGTGAGTGTACTCACTGTTCACATCATGGCGGGTGAAAGTACTCGCTGTTCACGTCACGGCGAGCGAGTGTTCTCACTGTTCACATCACGGCGGGTGAGTGTTCTCACTGTTCACATCACGGTGGGTGAATGTACTCACTGTTCACATCACGGCGGGCGAGTGTACTCACTGTTCACATCATGGCGGGCGAGTGTACTCACTATTCACATCGCGGTGGGCGAGTCCCGTCCTTAAATCTGGTTTGGGGAAAATGCCATTTCGTCGCGTCGCGTAACTTTTGATCACAGCGATTTGATTGGTTGGAAAACTGTAAAACGCTATGCACAGGTGCGACAAAACCGTCGCGTCGCGGAGATGTTTGGACAAACATGTTTTGCGTAACCCGCTACGCAGAGATGTTTTGGCCAACATCTCCGCGACGCTACGCCCTTGCATCGCGTTTTTAGGTTCCACGTAGGCAAATTTTGAAAGCTTTTCGTCAGATCAAGTCGTGGATAAAATAAATGGACGCTCCTTGGATATGCGACGCATGTTTACGCTCCACGTAGGCAGGTGCGACGCCTTCGACAGATCAGAGATCTTTGGATAAGAATATTTAAAAATTTATGTATAAAATACAGATCTCTCCACCCCCACCTTTTGGTTCTCCTTTTTTTGTCTCCCCGTCAACCCCCCTTTTTTCCCCCCCCAACCATGTACCTCCCCCTCCCTACCCAATTCCTCCCATTTCTCCCCATTTCATCCGTCCCGCATCCCCCCTTTCCCCCTTACCCCCACCCCTCCACTTTGTGTGCCCTCCCCCTACCCAATCCCTCCCCATTTCTCAACCCCATTTCATCAGTCCATCCCCCCACATTTCCCCCTTACCTCCCCCCCACCCCCTCACCCCCTCCTTACCACTCCCCACATTTCCCCCTTTCCCCCTTTCTCCCCCTTTTTCTGACCCAGCCCCTTTTAGTTTCAGAAACTTGTGTGTTTATTTTTATACCGCCCTATTATACACATTCCAGATATAATGAAACGTAACCACGTCGGACACCACGTATGCAGGGAACGTCGTGCAGACAGTCGCAGACAGCCGAATTATTCATCCTTAAATCTGGTCAGGTGCTACGCGACGCGCGACGGAGTAGGTCGCATCGCGTAATCACAAAATCACAAAACCAGATTTAAGCACGGGCCTGAGTGTTCTCACTATTCACATCACGGTGGGTGAGTGTACTCACTGTTCACATCGCGGTGGGCGGGTGTACTCACTGTTCACATCGCGGTGGGCGAATGTACTCACTGTTCACATTGCGGTGGGTGAGTGTACTCACTGTTCACGTCACGGCGGGTGAGTGCACTCACTGTTCACGGGCGGGTGAGTGTACTCACTGTTGCATCACGGCGAGTGAGTGTACTCACTGTTCACATTGCTGTGGGCAAGTGTTCTCACTGTTCACATCACGGTGGGTGAGTGTACTCACTGTTCACATCACGGCGGGTGTGTACTCGCTGTTCACATTGCGGTGGGTGAGTGTATTCACTGTTCACATCACAGCGGGTGTGTACTCACTGTTCACATCGCGGTGGGCGAGTGTACTCACTGTTCACATCGCGGTGGGCAAGTGTACTCACTGTTCACATCGCGGCGGGCGAGTGTACTCACTGTGCTGTTCTCTGAGGTTTTGGCAGCTCGTTGTGAATCGCTGGAATGACTTGCGGCTTGCCCGCCGGCGGCGCACGGACTCGCCTGCATGCCCATCCGCCTGCCTTGCCGGACTGCCTGCCTACTAGCGTGCCGTTCTGCCTGACAAACGGACCGGCGGACTCACGAACTGACCGAATAACTAATTGATCGTCAATGTGAGCTTTCCATCAGGCGCTGGAGGCGGAACAGCTTGCCGGGCTGTCGGTGGAGCAGCTGCGAGCTCTGCCCGTGGACTTCTTCCACGGGCTGCTGCCAGAGCAGATCATGGCGCTCTCCGCGGAGCAGATCGCCGGCCTCACCGCCGAGCAGGCCCAGGCGCTCTGCAACCCCGAGAATCTGAAGGTCCTCCCTGCCACACCCCCCTTTTTCGCACCCGTAAAAATCAGCAATTGGCTTCGTGGATGGCGGCCTGGAGGATCAAATCTCTTTAGCGCAGTTTCGCTTTCGCTTTCGGTTGTAACATTTCACTGCACCTTTTATAATGACGACGAACGTAAAGATCTTGAACAACTCAGGGACAGTACCTGTTTTCGCACGATCGAGTTCATTAATTCAGACAGAACCCGAGGTCCCATCCTGAGTTCGCACTTGGTTAGTCTCTCAACATCCCGGCGCGCCTCGCCCCGAAACTCGTCGATTCCGATCAAAGCATCACGGATCTCGCAACGTGGGCCGGTTCACGAGCCCCGCGGCCTTGCACCGGGCGGCTCACTTCCCGCCGGTCACCGCAAAGCCCTTTCTCAGCTTTTCAGTTTCAGGCACACATTTAGGTTGGCAACAGCCCCGAAGCCGGGCAGAAGCTTCTGCAGGTCGCACGCTCGTAGTAGCGCGGAGACAGATGCCACCTCGCCGGGCAGCTGCGGCGGGCCTGTCTCCCCTTGTCTGCCCTACGCGATCGGAGTAAGAGTCCTGGAGAAGCCGACGCTCAAGAGCACGTGTGGCCTGGTCATAAATGTTTGATGGGTCGGCTGCGGGTTGGCCGGACAGTCCATGGAGGCGGAGCAGATCGCGGCGGTCACCGGGGATCAGACGGCCTCCTGGAGCCCGGAGGCGAAGGCGTACTTCAACGCTGTGAAGAAGGTGGTCATGACCATGCCGGACCACATTGGCGCCATGGACACCTCCAAGGTGGCCAACCTCACCTCCCTGCAAGTGGCCTCCCTGGCGCCGCAGCAGCTTGCCGAGCTCACCCCTGCCCAGGTGGCTGTGCTCGGGCCGGATCGCATCGCCGCGCTCTCCGCTGATCAGGTGCCACTCTCTGCTCCCCCCAGCTCCTCGCTCTGCCCCCTCCCCTCGCTCTGCCTCATTTCTCGCCTTGCCCCCTGTTTGCCGCACCTGTCTTAATCCCCTTGCCCCGGGGCCACCCTACCGTACCTGCTGCAGTGCCTGCCACACCCCTTGCGGGCACATCTGCATCACCATATCCCTGCCACATCCGTCTGATCCCCTCGTCACAACAACCGCCTCCCTCCACCCCCTGCTGGCATGCCTGCCTCGCCCCCCTTCATTCACCTTTAGGTACCTTCGTGGGGACGGAGGCCAATCGAAGACGGCGCTGCCATGGTCTGGGACACCGCTCTTTACCCAGCTTTGCCTGGCTGCGCCACGCTAAGCAGGCTGTGGTGAATCGTGAGGGCTGCTGGGACGCAGTCATCCGGCGCTGGCCTGCAGCGTCTCGCCGGCGGTCAAGGGGGGCTGATATGGGGTTTGAGTGGACTCTTGGCAGGTCAAGGAGCTCTCACCGCAGGTGGTCGGCAACCTCAGCGCAGCACAGCTCGGTAACGCCGCCCTTGACCACTGGCGTTCCCCTGCCACGATCCCAGAACACGCATCCACCATTGCAGCAGCGGGCGCGCATCCTGCGCTGGCAAGGACCGCCCAGCAGCCTTTCCTGAGCGCTGCCGAAGCGCTCGGGAGTTGCGATGGCTGTGGGACAGAGCCGCAGCAAGTGGCACAGGTGGTCGATGGCTCGGCTGCTGTGCACCCCGGTCACAGAGTGGCTCCGCAGGCGGCGCGTCTTTGACGCGGCTCATGCGAGGCCTGCCCGCGGAACTGAGCCTCACAGCCGTCCGCTGATGGCGCCACGTTGGCAGGATGGGATTTGCGTGCAAGTGAGAGAGGGGCGCTCTGCGGGGACTTGGGCGGGCGGTGAGGGCAGGCGCAATGTCGACGGAGGCTTTGGCTGCGCTCACGGCCGCGCAGCTCGCCTTCATCTCCCCGGAGCTGATTGCGTCACTCCCGCCGGACAAGCGGGCGGCACTGGAGGCGGCACGCACCGTGAAGCTCGCGGCCCCGGCAGACATCGCCTCCTGGGACCCGAAGCACATCGCCATGCTCAGCATCGAGCAGGTGCAAGTGCTCACGCCGGCGCAGATTGCCTCTTTCACTGCAGAGCAGCTGCAGGCACTCGCGCCAGGTGTGTTCCCCCCCTGGTCGAAGCCCCGTCTTCCCTGGTCACCTCATTGAGTCACACAGACGGGTTGCCCTGAGTGCGGCTGAACAAGCTCCTGCTGCAATCTCGTCCGTCCAATATCGATGGGGCCTCAGATCACCGCCTGGGGTGCACATGCCAGAGGTGCCGACAAGGCATTGATCAGGAGGTACATTGGGTGCACCCTTCCCCCCTTCTCATGTACAGAGGTGATGGCAGCGCTCACAGCTGCGCAAATTGCCAAGATCTCTCCGGAAATCCTGGCGAGCCTGCCGGCCTCGCACATTGCCAACCTGGCGGCCCCAACGGAGATGCTCAGCGCTGCCCAGCTCGCAGCGCTCAAGCCGGAGGTGATCGCCGCACTGCCGGCGGACATTCAGGCCAACTTCAAGGTGCTCCTTCTTCGCCGCACAGCCTTCTCATTGGGAGCTGCTCCTGAGAGCACCCCCGCTCCGCTCCCGGGGCGCTTTTCATAGGCCCCGCCCAGCGGGGAGGGGAGGTCTGCGTGACCCGGGAGCGCCGGGGCGGGAGTGCTGGGGCGCTGCGAGCAGGCAGCCATCGTAGTGAAAACATGCGACAGCACCGCAGTGGCCAGCTGGCCCCTGAGCGTCCTGGAGAGCATGACGCGGCAACAGCTGTCCAACCTGACGCCGGAGCAGATCGCCAGCCTCACTCCTGCCCAGGTCCGGCGAGCACCAAACACTGCGACGGCTCTCCCTCTCTGCCTCGTGCCCTGGCCCGCCTCCGATGAGCGCACATTCCCTTGGCCCGCCTGTGTGCCGCCCCCTCCCCCCTCACTGCTGGCGACCTGTCGCTTCATCATCTCCAGCCTATGCAGAACACGGCCCTCAGTCTGCTGTCTTCTCCCCTGCCAATGGGTTAGGGTTGAGGGACGCGGGGTCTCCTCCTCAGTGGGCGCTACCGGTGGACCTTCAGGGATTATCAAAAGGCAAAGGTGGGGAGCCAAGAATGGAGGGCTAGCCACCTGAGGTGGGGTGTGGATGGGGAGGGGAGCACCGCAGCTGGCGGCTCTGCCGGTGGGTCACCTGTCAGTGCTGTCAGAGGAGCAGCTCGCGGCCATCACCGCGGCGACATTTGCCCAACTCTCCGCGGAGCAGATCCAGGCGCTGCCGGCCGGGATCATGATGGCGCTCTCCCCGGAGATCCTCGGTGCCCTGCCGGACGCCATCGTGGCCGGCCTGTCGCCTGATGCTGCCGCCATTGTTCAAGCTGTGCGCGATGACCTGAAGAAGAAAGAGGAGGTGTCTAAGGTGCACGCGCCACCCCCTTTGGCCCCCCTGCCTTTGGGCCGCACCAAAACTGTATGCCCTGGCGCCTCGGGTGCCTCACAGGCATTGGAGCTCCACCTTTGGGAGCGGGCGCTCTTCCTTGTTGCCAAGCCGACGGCTCCACCCTCCCAGCACTACGGCGGCGCCAAGCTGCGGCGTCTACGCCCTACAGGTGGACGCGTGGGAGTTCCTGGCGTGTTGCGGAATTGCAGACGCTCTTTGGGCGCTGCACGAGGGATGCCCCTATGTTGGGCGGAGTGTGAATTGCGGAGGTGGTGCTGGGAACCACGTGATGGACAGATGTCAACCGCAGAGGTGGAGGCGGATCTCCTGTCCAATCTGCGCCTGCTGTCGGAGGAGCAGATGGCAAAACTCACTGTGGCACAGATCCAGTCCCTAACCCCTGAACAGATCGCTTCCCTCGACCCCTGCCAGGTGCGAATGATGGATTGGTACTGTCAGCAACAAGTTGGGACAAAGCGGGTGGTGACAGGGTATACGTAAGTCATTCATTCGGGATGGGAGAGGGCGCCGGTCTGCAGTGAATTACGCTGCGGAGGCCGTTGAGGGGGAGCTGCTATTCCTGTTTGCCTTATGGCTCGTGGGGAGGCAGGCGAGGAACGCTCTGGACAGAGGGAAGGTGGCGAGACAGGGGGAAGGTGGCGAGACAGGGGGTGGGCGCGCACTGCCGAGTGCATTCACACAGGTCCCTGGAGGGCTGGGTGGAGTGACTGGTGTCCAGCGTGGCCAAGCGTGCAGGTGCATGGGGACCGAAATGGAGGGAAGGCCACGGAGGGTCGGGGAGTGAGGGCATGCCAGGAGGGTGGTTCTCCAGGTGCAAGCCCTCCCAGCAGAGCTGATTGCAGCGCTCTCCATGGAACAGCTGGCGGCCCTCACCCCCGACCAGCTTGCATATCTCACCCCCGAACAGGCGCGCCCCCTTTTGTGCCCCCGGCCCTGCGCTCAAGCTCTGCTCGGTGTGTACTGGGACGGATGATTACTGGGACATTTATAATACTGGAATATTTATATTACTGGGACATTTATAATACTGGGACATTTATAATACTGGAATATTTATAATACTGGGACATTTATATTACTGGGACATTTATAATACTGGGACATTTATAATACTGGGACATTTATAATACTGGGACATTTATAATACTGGAACATCATCGGACCGAAGATGGCAATCCAGGCTCGGTCGTCCATCCGCACTCTGTGGATCATCCAGCATGTATGATGCGAGCGGAGCACGGGAGCGTAGATTCGTCGGTGTGTGCACAGTTGAATTGCTCTCGACTGGTGGGAGCCTGGTCCCTGCGATCGCGGTTGAACTGCTTTCCGCTATTGTGCATCAAGCAGCAGGGTAATCTTGTCCGTACGTTGTCAACTGGATTGTAGTCAATCGATGTGCACACAGTAGGGGGAGAATCTGGTCCGTTCGATAAAGGCTGAATCGTGCTTCGCCACTGTGCACCCAGCAGTCGGGTAAGCTGGTCCCTCGCAGCCCCCCCTACCTTCTGCAAAAACGCACCTGCCCCCTTGACGAGGGAGAAGGGGCGGATGTGCAGGTGCGGGCGCTGCCGGCGGCCTACATGGCCAGCTTGTCCGCCTCGCACGTTGCATCCCTCACGCCGGCCTCGATCGCTTGCATGAGCGCCTCTCAGGTGCTCCCCCTCCCCTCCCCTCCCCGGGCCCTAGACGTTGGACGTGAGACGCCCGTGCTCAACTTTTATCCTTTGCAACAGATGAACAGGCCGCGTTACGGCCCGCATCTAAGAGCCTTCCAAGCCACCATGCGAATGTACACGTCATTGCCACACACGGCCCACATCTAAGATCTTGCTCTCAAGGACTCTCTCCGCTTGAGAGCGGCCGCCCTGGCGATGAGGTTCATACTTGGATTATGCTGAATTCTTCGGATCGTCCGGACTGGTGGATGCCGTGGCAGGTCCAAGCTCTCAACACGGATTTCGTGGCGGCAATGACGGAGGCGCATGTGGCAGCGCTCACCCCTGAGCAGATTGCCGCCATGGCCACGGGGCAGCTCCAAGCCTTGCCAGTTGGTACGACCTGCTCTAATTCAACTCTCACAAGCCTCCCTGCCCTGCTGTCGGCATTCTACCATGCAGCCGCTAACCGTGGGTCTGTCTTGCCCCATCACCCATTCCACTCTCGGCTTCGCCCGTATGCCAGCATGCCCGTGCGATGGTGAAGCGATGACGCACGTGTGGAAGACGCCTCTGCGCGGAGCCTGACCGAGCCAGCCTACACGTCTTGAACCGAGTTGCTGTTTAACACCACCAGCAGACGGAATGTGCTCAACCATTTGAGGGATGACGGAGGGGTGACGGAGGGGCGCGAGCGGCGCGGAACAGAGCACATGGGGTCGATGTCCGTGCAGCAGCTGGCGGCCATCTCGAGTGACAAGGTATTGGCTGAGCCATGCCACATCCCAAGCAACGGAAGGGTCCCCCCTGCTTCCCCGGCCTAGCCTTGCCACGCAACACACGCGGACCCTCTTGCTCACCACCGGGCCTTTGTCCCCTTCCCGATGTGCAGGTGGCTGCGCTGGCTCCAGCACAAGTCGAGGCGCTGTCAGCCGAGACTGCGAGCAGCGCTGGTGGCGCTCTCAAGGCGAAGTTCGATGCCATGAAATCGGTGCGTGCTGGACACGCGACACTCTCACGCCTCTAGCGCCATAGTGCACGTATGCCCTCAATGTGGCGTGGCGCCCTCCTAGGGGACCTGGGGGAACTGGGAGACATGATTGTAACACTCGCATGCCTAAAGCGTCGGAGCGCGCATATCCCGCCCCGCCCCCCCCCGTGGTAACCCCCCTCGCGGTCTTGGGAGGGCGTGTCGATAGGCGGCGGAGGAGGAGAAGTTGGCAATGCAGCGTGAGAATGCAAAGAAGATTGCGGCTCACCGAAAGAGCGTCATGGATGCCACCTCAAAGCTCGAAGGTCCGCCTGTGCTCTGCGTGAGTTAGAGGGCGTCCCATCATTGGATGCGAGCCGTACTCAGCGTCCAACTGACTCCTGCATGGACCCCCTTTGCATGGACCCCCTTTGCTCAAATTGCAATCCTCCACAATTGGCTGAATTTCTGCCACCGGCTGTCTTGAGCATTCCTACCATTGGAGGAAGCGCTGCGAAGACGACGTGGCATGTCACATTCGGTCAGAGGACGTCGAGTGTAAAACTGGACCCTTCACTGTGTGCACCCTTAGTAATGTACCCAGTTTTCTGTGGTGAGAGACTCATTTCCTATCACACTGACTCGAGGTGCTGTGCTTGGAATATGATCTGAGGAGGTGTGTGCAACTGCACGGGGCCAGATACCCACTTGAGCCCTGAGCAAATTGCTGCGAAGAAGCGACTGGCGGAAGAGGCAGAGGCAAAGTCTTTGGAAGACAAGCAAAAATTGTCCAAGAAGAACTCTGAGCTTAAGAAGCGCTTGTCACGTGTGAAGAGCAAGATTGCGATGATCACTGCTCTTAAAAAGTGAGCATGGCAAAGACCTGGTTACAGCGGCGGCGGCGGCGGCGGCATAGCATGGGGATTGCGTTGCTGCACTGCCGTCGTGTACATGTGACTTCACAGCAGTCAACATGAATTCATCTGTGTTGTCGTGGCAGACCTCCGGTCAGGATAGGACTTAAGGCATCATGGACATGCATGAATGTTTGATAGATATACAAGATTTGTGATTTGAATATCACTGGATGTGCAATCATGGCGCGAGTGTCTGTGCGCATGGGGACAATATACGCTGGCAATGGTTTCATTTAGCCATGAAATATTCCCGTTCCCAAAATATTTTAAAACAAAATTTCCCAAAGTTTGGGTACCCCTTCATCGACAGGAGCTTCAATGTAGGCAAGATAGGGGATAATAATCTGGCATATGTTTTTGGTGATGTGCCGATGTACGTATCGGATGCCATTCTTTGTGTTACATATATGCTGATGTAAGCAGATATACTGCATGCAAACTGCATTGGTGATCTATTGGGATCGGACATGGAGGACGAGTTGTCCAAGGCATGCCACGATTGTGCAATTCAGGCATGACATGAGACACCAACGTGCAAACCTGGCTTTCAAGCAAGTAGGGCAATGATGGATTAGGTCAGGAAATAGCTTTAGTATGCTACTTATTGTATGTGTATGGCGTACATGTGCGTGCGTGGCTTATCCTTGGACGGATTCCTTTTGGTACCATGTAGCCACAGCAGATCGGCTGCACTATGCACCCACACTGGGGATCAAAGGATTCAGCACATTGAACCATCTTACCGTCACAAGGGCCTACCAACCGGGAATGCGTCTACGAACTCAACTGCCGCCTAGAGGACTTTATAAGTCATGGACACCAGTATCGTGCGAGAAAAAGAGGATATATGCACCAGACAAGTGACCGACGCACAACACCCTAGCTAGTGAGGCATGTCAGCCGCTCATATGCGGGAAATCAGAAATGGTCGACTCCAGGTAAAACTACCAAGACCGGGCATCGAGCCCAGGACCTCACTGTCACTAGTCGTGCGCTATATCCACTGAGCTACATCGGCCTTTGGTGACGATTGGCAGTGTTGGTGAAGGTCGTATGGTTTTAGCGACATGCCGAAACCGGTATCTCTACTGATCTCCCGACTGCGTGACGTAGGACGCTGAAGAGTGCTGAATAACGGAATTTCCCGCGATATCCCCCAACCTTACGGCGGAGTTATGGCGCCTCTACGCGATTCTACACAAGCTAACCCATGACTGATGGTTTTCTCCGCAGGTGGGGGGGGAAATAGGTTCCTCGTCGAGAACATGATGCGCGCCTCTCTAGCTAGAAATAAACGTAATCGCAAAACAATACGAATGACTTAGGTGGCAAACCGCCTCGTCTACATCCAAGCATTCCAGCTCAAACAGAATAAGCCGTGAAATGCGACTGCATATGACGATCGTCTTTCTTATATGGTATTCCCACCCCGCTGGTGATATCTGATTTGTTTCAACGAACATCTCACACCATTTACGAACATAAAACGTCAGCCTCTCGCCTTCATAACAGCAGCGTCCGCCTTCGCTTCTTCCTCCCTATGTTGCTTTTCAATTGCAGCGAGATGTAACTCCCACTGGAAGCCTGGTGCGGTACGCTGTTAGCCCTTACCGTACTAGACTTCGTCGCACTGCTGTACAATGTACAATGTAGAGTGTACTGTGTATTGGGGCAAAAGGGCCCATATAGGGCCATGTTCATAGATGTGTCGGACACATATAGGGACATGTCCCTATATGTGTCCCATGTCCCTACATGATTGTGTCAAAGTGTCCCTATATGTGTCCCCACTCTCCCTATATGTATCCCCACTGTCCCTATGTGTGCCTCGATCGTTCCAAAACATGACTAGACTGTTCCACGTGAGAATATTGTCTACGTGGCATTAAATTTTACAGAGAGTGTATTAAAATTGGTATTCATCCGACATAAAATGCGAACGGCGGGAACCAAAATACACCCCTGGCATTGTTGTTTTGTTAGTCGGTTTTCGGGTAGTCATACAGCATTAGGGGTATAGCAAACGATCGAGGGGTTGACTTAATTTAATATATAAAGCTGTTCGCGCAGGTACACGTGGTGAACTCCTTCACCGCGCATATGCTGTAGCAACCCACAGCACGTAGATTCGGAGCAGGCCGTGCGCAGAATGATAACTAGACGCATGACTGTGCCACTCGGGTATGATGATTCGCGAGCTCTAAATAGGAAGGAATATTTGCCAAGAAATTTCAATTCATTCTGGATTGTTTGTGTTTGCCATGCTCGAACATATTGGAATGATATTTAATCTATTAAGCTTTGTTTGTTTGTGCTAGCTCGGAGTGAGACACTCTGGAATCCATTCATTAACTATTCTTTGTTTGTAAAAATGTTGCCGACAACATTAGTTAATTAGCTTTGTGCTTTGCTTCTGTTGTTTTAACGACAATACACCCCTCGATTTAATTAGTTACCAAAACAACAATGCCAGGGGTGTACAAAGGCATGGCGCAATCTTCGACAGCTCGGGTTTCCCTAGGCATTTAGAAATGTGCTTCGGCGGGGGAAAATGCTAGGGGGAAAATATACAAGCCAATTTTTTTAAAATGGGATAGGTCTACATCGGGGGCCGACATTTGATTTTGATCCACATCGGGGGCCGACATTTGATTTTAATCCACATCGGGGCCGATGTCTCATTTTAATCTACATCGGGGCAGACACTTCATTTTAATCTACATCGGGGTATACTTCATTTTAATCTACATCGGGGGCAGGCACTTCATTTTAATCTACACGAGGTGTCGACATGTCTGTTTAATCTACATCGGGGGGCGACATGGCATTTTAATCTACATCGTCGGGTGTAGACATCTCATTTATAATCCACATCGGGGGTATGCATTTCCATTCAACGTAAGGATATAATGTAAACGAAACATAATTATCCAAATCCAACCGGTAGATATGTAAATCATATTGCGATGAACATATCTACCGGTTGGATTTGCGATTTTATTTTACATTTTTTTAGCGTCCAGCAGTGAAAAACTGTTTTATTCCGCCAAACAAGACAGTCTTTCATCGTTTGACACACACACATTTTATTTCGCAAATCCAACCGGTAGATATGGTCGTCGTAATATTAGTTACATATCTACCGGTTGGATTTGCGTAATTGTGTTTCGGTAACATTATTGATTATACCAGTGCGCGTGTCTACGCATGCTATGAAATGTGTACCCCCGATGTGGATTGAAAGGAGGTGTCTACACCCGATGTGCAGTGTTTAGGCATGTCTGCCCCCAATTTAGATTAAAATCAAATGTCGACCCTCGATGTGGATTAAAATGCGATGTCTACCCCCGATGTGGATTAAAATGAAGTGTCTGCCCCCGATGTGGATTAAATGAGATGTCGGCCCCGATGTGTGGATGAATGTCGGCCCCCGATGTGGATTAAATCAAATGTCGGTCCCCGATGTGGATTAAAAATCAAATGTCGGCCCCCGATGTAGACGTATCCCCCCTCAAAAAAGAAGAAATTTCGGTGGATAGGGCGGGCGCGGGGGCGGGGCGGGGGTGGGGGCGGGAAGAGGAAGAGGGGAAGAGGGGAAGAGGGGAAGAGTGGGGATGGGGGAGGGTGGGGGATGGGTAGGGGCGAGAGAGAGGGTGGGGTGGGGGGATTCCTCCCACGAGTTTGATTTCCGGGGTATGGATGTAAAAAGCCCCCCAGGGGAGGGGTGGGGTGGGGTCATCCATATCCTCGGAAATTAAAATCATGAGAAGACCCCCTTTCCTGCCTAAGTTGGTTTGAAAATTCGATTTTTATTTTAGTATTCTATAGGCGACACTCGATTTAAAAAGATATGCTGAGGATGCCACGTGCATATATGCGATCTCCGAGCCTAAGAAGGTGCCGATCAGTCATCCAGCTCATGCATATTCCTTCCGCGGCGTGCTTGTATGCCGCGTTGTCCCTATATGGGTCGAAGTGTCCCTAAATATTTGTGTCCCCACCGTCCCTATATGTGTCAAAGGTTCCCTATATGTGTCAAAGTGTCCCTATATGGGTCGAAGTGTCCCTATATGGTCGAAGTGTCCCTATAAATTATGGGTCGAAGTGTCCCTATAAATTATGGGTCGAAGTGTCCCTATAATTATGGGTCGAAGTGTCCCTATATGTGTCCGACACATATAGGGACATGTCCCTATATGGGCCCTTAATTGCTGTTTTGGGGGCATGCGTAAATGCTGAGCACCCGATATCACGTTTCCATTAGGAAGAGTCGCATTTTCCCTTTTTTCTTACTGTGCGATTGTGGGCGGTCGAGCCTCCGTGTCGGAGTGTGATGCAATGTTACAATTCGAGTTGGCATGTCAACAGTCAAAGTTCAGAGTCCAGAGTGCACCCATTAGCTCTGGTATTGCCGCGTTCGTTTGCGCCGGACGCTTTGCTGGGTTTGAGGGGTGGGGAGCGGGGAGGTGATTGCTGGGAGGTGCGTTGGGAGCAGGGGATGGCGACCATTGTGGGCGCTAAGGTTATCGATTTGGCATATAGCTAGTTTGTCTCAATCATCGGGTTAGGGATGGTATTCGTGGCAGCATACACCTATGCAGATTCAGACGAGTTAGACACCTTGTGCACGCGCTATTGAGTAACTTTTGGGATGTGGACTGCCCATGCCCTTGACCATCACATGGGGGCCCCTACGACTCATTGGAAGCCAATAGGAATGCGGAGGAATGGTATCAATGACACCCACCAGGCCTGATGGGCCAGTACATCAAACCTGAGGCGATGAGGAGGGGGCAACATCATTTAATTTCGTTACCCCACCTCCCACAGGATCGTCGCAATTTTGGACTCGGCAAACACCCTTTGATTGTGGAGCGCGCCGCTGGCGACAGGGGGCAGTGCCCCCCTCCACAATAAGTTTTTCGGGGGCAAAGTAGTCCATAACCTGAAGGTTTATCTTACGCGTGACGAGCGAAGCGAGAGCCCGATGCGGCGCGTGAGTGCAACGCGAGTAGGTGACCACAATTTTGCAACTTTCGGCCAATTTGGCGTTTTGCTATGTGTTGAAATTGGAGTGTTCGGCACCTTCGGCTATTCCCGAGGTGTTGACGGGTACCACTATACAACAGACCGGAGGGGCAGGTCCGATACTAACAGACTATTGGGAATAAATGAATCTCGATCATCGTCTAAAAACCTTCATTTTGACACAATTTTCGTCGTCTAAAAATTATTGCCACGTCATCTGAAATGTGCCACGTAAGCGACACGTAAGCGACACGTAAGTCGTCCCGCAAGTTTTATTACAAAATATTACTCAAATTATTTATTTGTGCATGATGCTTTCGTACCCGGCGAGTCCCGGTAGATTTTTTTGTTACATTTTTGTTCATATGCATGCATATCATGTACAAGTATGCAAATATGGCTACATCCATGTGCAGTTTTGGACGGCATGCACGGTACACGTTTATGGATGTGCATATTCAGATGCGTCAATTCCCAGAAAACAAGTTGCAACTGAGATGGGTACTAGCATATGATACACAAATCTATATCATCATACAATTTTAATCAATATACACCAAATATTTGTCTATGATGTCTTCTAGGCAAGAGATTTCGATTCATTTCACAGTGCTAAGGCTACTCGATTGCTGATACATTGGAATCTAATTCGGCAATCCATAATTATTTGCGGCACTTGTAGAAACCGCAGCACTTGTAGGTTTCAATTCCCTCGATAGCGAGGTAACGTTGACGGCAATGTTGACGCTCTATCGGAGAACTTAAATGGCAGAGCTTTATTGGTCAAGGCAATTGCATCGCACGCAATATAGGTCGATTGCCTCTTCTCGTTGATCCCGCGGGATAATAAGCGCCCAAGTGACGTCGACTGGAATGACCAGTGTCCTTGGGGTGACCCATTCGTTCCCTATTGGGGTCTGGTCGGGATAACGTTCCGGTTCAATAAGGTCAAAAAACATGTATTTCCGAATTCTCCAGGTGTAGCGCCACCAAACGATCGGCAAGTCCTGCCGGACATGTCTGTCCTCGTAGGGGATGTTTAAGAACTTACATATCATCCAGCTGTCTACATTGCATTGAGGACATCGCTGGTGGACCATTCCATGTGTATTGATAGCGTCTGCACTGGCTTCATCAAGATCGCGTGTCCCATAAACTCCGAATCGTAGAATTGAAGGCATGACGTGGCCACGATATTACAGGCTTTTATACCTGTAGATAACAATGCTTGCAAGGTGATTAGCAGTTGAAGCGAGCGTCGCCCATAGCAAAAGTCGAATATATATATTGTGAGGATAAATGTGGAGCTATAATACCTGCAGATGGCAATGCTTGCAAGGTAAATAGCAGATGTTTGAAGGTATGGTTGAAGGTGCGTATGTCAGAAGAAACAAGGGGAAATAAATCTTCAAGGGTCGGGCAAGAGCTTTTGTACCTGGTCGTGAGTGGACCGCGGGCCGTGCAAGAGTAGTGTACTTTTGGTCCAATCAAATTCGTATATCTCGCACATGCGGAATCACTTAGTCGCCGATTTTTTAATCAAAGATAAAAACGCAACCAAGGCAGAAAACCCCATACACAGGCACATCAGCATATCGGCAAGAAGCACAAGCCATTGGCGAATGAACATGCGATTACATTATACACTTCTACCACATTGTTAACATATGTTTAAGTATACTATTCTTATCGAAAAGTAGTCGAAAATCTAACCCTCGGGAGGTTGCAATCCTAAGTACTCGAAATCAAAGTGGAATCAAGATAACATTCTCGTAGTCGCCGTGGTTTCAATTGCCGCGACAGGTAACGTTGACGGTAACGTTGACGGTAACGTTACGGCTGAACCTGTCGGAATTTGAACCGAAAGGCAAGGTCGTTTCGAAACACACATCGAAAATACCCCAACGTGCATTTATTGCCTTCCGCATTCCTGCACATATAACATTCATTGTAGTTCCTCCACAACATTCGAACAGTCATACCATGAGGAAGATAGTCAAAATTCCTCATTCTCATTCTGGGGGCAGTAGGGCATGTTGCATACATTCCAAGAACATAGGCAACAATACATTCTCGCTTGGATGGCATGGTTGGATGAGGTGGCAGGTAAAGAAAGTAAAGTGTCAACCTGAAAAGTGAGCTGTGAGGACAAGGTAGGTGCTTAAATACCTCAGTAGTGTGGCCGTCGTGATTTCAGTTGGCCTATCAAATGACCTCTTTCAGGTGGGTCGGATCGAAGGCCCGTATGTCACAAACATAGCATGTCACAACATTGGAAATGTGAAACGTCGATAATAATTTCATTCAAAATATGTTCGAATACAATCATATTCAACGGTGTTCCAACGATAAGTCAATTTGCTCAATGACAAAGCTATATGTTGTCGCTCTATGTTGTCGCAAATGAGTATTTTAGGCAAGAAATAGAGCTTATGATCTTGGAAAGTCTTGGACCTGCCGAATTATTAGCCTATCAGATACCCGGTACTAGTCCGCTCGGATCGAAGGTACCTACACATACATATATACTATTACTTTGCAACGAAGGTGTGACTGCGAAGATACTTATCTTGTCTGCATTGTCAATCATACTATGAAAGCAACCTCTGAAGTATGATTTTCGGGCACCTTTCTTGCAGATGCAAATCATCAACCGACCAAACGGAATGAGACGGTAAAATGGATAAGAATATCCGCATCCCCAAGGGTTCCATATTTTGGAGTATACAAACTCCATCCTTGCTGTATACTTCTGAAAGTGAGGGGTTTTGAAAATTGTGGCGTCCCGCATTTCAATGCGTACCGAGGTAACGATTTGCCCGCCAGATATCTGCTGTCTCACGATGGGGCGACCCTTTGAAATTCCTGCAAAACATGCGACGCATTGGATTTCCCAAAAGTATAGAAACTGCAGGCATTCCCCATAGGACCAAGCACTCATTGAATTCCGTTCTGCTGGATGTCGCGTATCCCCCGGGTACTTAAACAAAGGTCGGCATCTTGCATATGGCTGTCCTAACATATGACCCCTTACACAACGACAGAAAAACTTATGCCGTGCGTAATCAGCTTTCTGACAAGTTTGGGGGGCTTTGCAGTAATTCGCAAGATAGCAGCCGGTACACGTTGCAAGTTGTGATCGATCTTGAAGCCCGCAGTGCAGGCAAACTGGGTACAAAACATTTCATCCGTAAAGGCAGATTATCATGCACGCTTACATTTGAAATTGTATCTTATGGTCCTCTTCCATCGATTTCTTGAGCGCTAATTCTGAGGGCGAGGACTCTTCAGGGAACCACAGTAACCAAACGTTTTCATCTGGATTTTTCTTCCGCAAAGTAGCAAGTATTGTCATTGGAATTGATTGAACTGCGATGGATGTGAATAAAGGTGCGTCGATGAAGTGTCGAGCGGGAAAATGAATTTGGAAGAGCGGGGAATGGGTTGCATACCTCAATGGTGCACTAGTCGTCGTGGCACCGCTCAACTTCATCTAACCAATAGAATCAGGCAATCACAATGAAAGCGGAGGCATGTCACCCGCCCCATAAATGACATCGGTTCCACAACAACATAAATTATGTATAGCATGTCGCCCATACTTTTGCAGAATATACTTTATTTACAACTGTCATATCAAGATATACCATACGTGTTTCATCAGCGTACTCTGCACTGAGATAATAGGTTATTAAGACTATCAACAAATATTGACCTAGGTGCTGGCACTGTGTCCTAGCAGGGAAATCATCATTGCCTAGCGACGTTTCTTGTTCTGATCGGATTCCGACTTTCCGCCCGGCGCTTTCCGCTTAGGTATGCTGGGCATAGGCCCCGCCGCGGCAGCTTTGGCGGCCTTGGCGGCCTCGGCCTCCTGTTTCTTGGCGGCCTTGGCGGCCTCGGCCTCCTGTTTCTTGGCGGCCTTGGCGGCCTCGGCCTCCTGCTGCTTGGCGGCCTTGGTGGCCTCGGCGGCCTCGACCTCCTGCTACTTGGCGGCCTTGGCGGCCTCGGCCTCCTGCTGCTTGCCGGCCTTGGCGGCCTCGGCCTCCTGCTGCTTGCCGGCCTTTTCAGATTCCCTCATTTCGACCGCCTGTCACAAACCACGGCTTATCGTGTACCTCAGCCAGGTTGTGACACTTGCTGTAGCAGTTTCTGTGACGAACGTATGACACGCGCAGTACGATACGCGCGAGGAGTTATGACAGTGACGAGATACGGAAATACGGATGGGTGTTACACTTGTTTGGAGATAGCGAGAATAAGTAGGGCGGCGGAGTGGGGTGAGCCAGACGCTCATTTTTGTTTTGCCTTCGTAACAGTGATTCCGAGAATAGCCAGGACTCGCTTAAGACCGCGAAAACAGCAGTGTTATGAGATAATTAGTAAGATACAGTATTCTTTTGCTTGTAAAGATATACATTTGTGGACTTGTCCTTGTGCGACTGCGTCAGAACTGTAATTAACAGTCTTTTTCAAAACAAAAATGTGCCTTATTACAGACATGTCGTCTGTAATGCTGAGAGTTCAACAGCAGTCCTGAAGAACGAGACCTCTGAATGGTGATGCCAGGGACGGATTTATCCGTACTGGTAAGCCTTGGAAGAGGTTGAGTGAAGCAGGCTGTTGCGACACTCGAAGTTCACCAGTCTTGCGAAGTACAGCGACAGCGGTCACAGCAGAACCAGTTGCTAATTTTGCGAACATGATTGCAGCGTTGAGAATTATGTACTGGGCTATTTCGGGAAGTGACATCCTGCTGGAGCAAAGCACCAGACGGTAAAGCCAGGGACGGATTCATCCGTACTGGTACGCCTGAAGGCGTGGAGCGAAACAGGACTGTCAGTGGGCACCATCACGACAGCATTCTTTGTGGTCACTTGACTCATGCTGGCGTTCTGCTGACTTACTGCGTGGACCAGAGACACTAAGGGCAGAGGCAACCTTGCTGGACATCTGGGAGAGCCAATATAAGACCGGGTCACAGATGGAACCTTGCTCACCAGTCGTGGACGAGATTATCCTGGCAGTGATTGCTACTTAGAGCAAAGCACTGAAAGGTGAGGCCAGGGACGGATTCATCCGTACTGGTAAGCTGGGAAGTGTGGAGTGAAAAGAGCCTTCACACCAGTATCTCTTCTCCACCAGAAAGGTAGCAACGGAATCCAAGACTGACCGTCAGGATCAGCAAAGGGCAGAGAGGCGTGCCCAGAGAGCGATACGAGTGAGCCAGCACTTCACAGAGCTGGAAGGAGAGGAAGGGGCTGCCGGTGGCCAGCCTGAGGCCCAAGCACTAGTACAGCCTGAGGCACAAGCACCAGCACAACTGCAAGCCCAGGCCCAGGAGCCGTTAATAATCTTTGAAGAAGACATGGAGTACACTGACTACGCTCGTGTCAACCTTGGTACGCTGCCCAACTACACGGGCGCCAAGGAAGAAGATCGGCCCAAGTTCCTGAGGGAGTTCGCCGACATGTGCGAGAATTTCGTACGGCAGCACAACGCCAACGTCAGGAAGAGGCTCAGGTCCGGGGCTGGCACTCTCACCGAAGCTCAGATGAAGACCCTGAGAGAGACTCCCCCTGACTTTGAATATCTGTGGGACATCGTCCCTGCGTGTCTGGCTGGAGAGAACTCACAAGCTCTCAGCTGGTGGCGCGAGAACTATGAAAGAGGGGGGGTAGTGGCCTCCAACATGGACCGAGTCCTGAAGGACACTAGCGAGCATGGCCCACTCGAGGGTACCATCCCATGCGCTAGGCCCCCTTTCAATGAGATGAACACTGGCACCACGTGGGTGATAGCGAGGCCGGTGACGGACCAAGACACCCAAGGGGAGGTTTCCGACGAATATCTGACTGATGGAACCTCCTGAAAGGCTTGACGGGACGTGATGGCACCCGTGATACCCAGTACTTCTACGCGCTCAGGGGCTTCATCGCTGCCCTTGACAAGAAGTTCATGATGAAAGGGACTCAAGAGAAAGTGGATCTGTTGACACAGAAGCCACAGGAGGTGGGGCAGGATGGGCTGACCTACATGAAGATGTGCCAACGCAGGGAAATGCAGCTCAACACTGGGAAGGTGTTGAGCGATGAAGAGCTGCGTACCTTCATCGAGGACTGCGTGGACAACCTGCGCATCAAGGTCTTCCAGACGCGGGTGAAGGAGCAACTGAGGGCACAGTTCCCGCCACCCAATCGGGTGACCTGGAAGGACCTGGAGGCCATCGTCGAGGTTCAAGACAAGCTCAAGGGCGATGCAGAGTCTTGGATCCTCACCTTCCTCCAGGAGATCACCAGACGATGTGGCTGCCAGTACTCCACCTGGGAGGCGCGACAGCATGGCCTTGACCTCAAGGCCATAAAGAACTCGATCAAGAAGATTGAGTCCTCTGAGGTGGCGCAGTCAGGCGAACCGGAGAACAGCAAGAAGGTAGATACACCACCTTCTAAGAAGATGAAGAAGGAGGTGAATGTGGCCGAAAGAGCTAAGAAGGCCTCCTACAACAAGACGCCACCGCCAGCAGAGGGCGTGCGTACGAACGACAAGCCCAAGTGCTTGCGCTGCTTTGGAGGGGGCTGGCATGAGTCCGATCCCGAGCAGTGCAGGAGTGGTTATAAACACGTCAAGATGCCTGCTGGATTCCACGAAAGCAGGCTTGGTTCCAGCAAATGGTGGGACGCGGAGAACGCCGCTCTGCGCATGTATAATCTGAAGAACCGCTTCAAGAACTCTGACTGGGGCATCCTGGTGACGGACTGGCAGCAGCTGTCCAACGACGAGAAGGACAAGTACAGAGCCAAACAGTCACCGGAGGACAAGCAGAAGAGCACCACTGGCAATCCCGAGGCGTTGAAAGCAGAGTACCAGGGCATGGTGGCTGCTAGGAAGACTGCCAGTCGTGCGGGCAGCGTGAAGTCGCAGGTGCTGTCCGAGGATGAGGGCTCCGACGAGGAACCAGTCGCAGCGCACGTCGCGGAGAGGGAGACTCACACCGTCGATGCACGCGCGCACCACCATGGCAGCGCAGGGGTAGGAGTGTCGTCTGGCCCTCCAACCGAGTTACTCACAGCCATGGCCGAGGAGATGGGCGAAGAGGAGCTCTCGAGCGCCCTCACACCTTGGGTCTGGGGGCACTCCCCGAGACGCTGTGCAAGAGTGCGGAGTCTGAACTCACGGCGGCTCCAGCAGTAGCCCTGGGAAGTACCCAGCGCATGAGGGGCTTCCCAGTGAAGACACCCGAGGAGTACGAGGCAGACGCACAGGTGCCCATGGCGCCTGCGGCGGACGAGATGCAGAGGAAGGTGCAGCTCATGGCCTCCGTGATCAAGAGCCTGGGAGCAGCTTTCCGCAAGCTAGCTGCTGGACTCGTAGCAGAAGGTCGCATAACAGCTCCAAGGGGTGTGGAGACCTTGGTGGAACTGGCTGAGAACAACCAGCTCCCCGTGCCGACAGCCTCAGCAGCAGACTGCCAGGACATCAGCGATGAGGATGATGACTGCCCGGGCATGGAGTCGGGTGACGACAGTGACGATGATGACGATTGCCCGGGCATGGAGTCGGGCGACGACAGTGACGAAGAAGAGGTTCCTCTGGATGAGATGCCGGAGGACATGGTGGAGCAGCCCAGGAAGGGGAGGACGACGGTGCATGTAACAGCTGCAGCGGCCACCGTCCAGGAGAGCTACGGGGTGAGAGACTTCAGCGAGAGGGGTGAGCTGCACGCAGGGACCATGGAGACCAAGGCGTACGAGCTATTGAAGAAGAAGATGCTCAGTGGTCTTACAGAGGAACAGCTCACTGCCATGGCGCAGGTCCAGCCTGTATGCAAGCTCCTGAACGAGTCTCTGGCACAAGGGATGGCGCTGATGGCCTCTGGAGGCTTGCTTATGTTGTACAAAGCGCTTCTCCTGGACACGGGGGCCAACTGCAACATTATCCCAATCAGGACAGCCAACAGGTTGGGCTTGACCATCTTTGATGCAGAGACAGGGGCCAGGGTGGCGAGATGTGATGGCAGCCCTGCGGAATTCACGAAGTACTGCTACGTGGATGTGGTTCTCGCCGCGGGCACGCCGTACATGACTCTGCATCGGCTCCACGCCTTCGTCACCTACACCAATGACACGACGTGGGACTTCTTGGTGGGCACTGGACCCCTGAAGAACGCCCTCAAGTTGACCATCGACCTCTACAGAGGCATTGCTACTTCTGAGGCCGCGGTGTCACTGGGTATGAAGGAGAAGGTCACGTTGCCATTGATCGAGTTGACGCCGCCCGTCGATGCAAGGAGCAAGCGGAATGAAGACCCGAGAGTGTGCCTGGCGACCGAGATCTTCGACGTTGATGCCACGACAGCGCGCACTCTTGCCCCCGCTTTTGATGATTGCGAGCTACCACCACGTGAAGCAGTGTCCCTGGGCGCAAGGGGAGAAGACCGTCTGGCCCTCGCAGGGGAGAGGTGTGCGCCTGCACCTTGTGCATTCTCGCGAAACCACCCCGAGCTGATGGACAGCCTGGCGTCATGGCTAGAGGAGATGAGGCTGAGAAGGTTCAACTCGGAGGAGAAGGAGAGACTCGAGGCGCGCTGCCAGTCCATGGTGGAGGCGGGCTTCCTGAGACCCAGCTCGATGATGCAAGTCGAGCTCACTGGGCGAGTCAGCTTACACACCGAGGGCTCGACGTACGAACCTCCGCCGCCTGGTACGTCCTTGACAGACCAGATGCTGGGCATGCTACAAGCATCATCACTCAGCCAGCGGGAAGCCAATGTGGCGACCAGAGGTGAGTGGTCCAGTGCTGAAGAGCCAGATGCGAGGGGGTCCCGCACGCCAGCCAGCCTGACCACAACTCAGTCAGACCCTCGCTATCCAGACCTCACGCTGGCGCAGGAGGCCGAGAGCGAAGCTGCCTTCAAGCTGGCCAGCGTACAGCCATGGGGGGGCATGGCAGTGAACCCGTGGGACCACCAAGACAAGGAGAGCAGCTGGGCTCAGCAGCGCCTGTACATCGACCGCACGGGCTATGCTCGTCTGTGCACACTCTGCGAAGAGGGCGATGGAGGTGGTGTGGACGCAGGATTTGTGCGGGTCAAGTTCTCGCGTTGTGGAGAGTACAAGACCATCCTAGAGACGGAGCTACTGTGGCCCGACTTTACGTTGGTGGACCAGAGGGTTGACAAGGAGACAAAGATACCCTCAGAGACCTGGACCACAAGGGCGAGCGGCAGGAAGGACAACGAGCAGGTCCCACTCCCTGACTGTGGTGCCCATCGGGAGGCTGGAAGGTACACGATGGCGAGTGTTCAGGAGGTCCTCAACACCCATCAGACGTACCCAGGAGTCGTGACGGGCAAGCTCATGTGGGACAAGGTGGCGCGCCAGTTCTGCGTACTCAGCGAGCACACTCGCGCCCAATGGGATCTCATGGAGCGCATGGTACGTCACACCATGGAAGGCGTCACCATCATGAACCCCATGGGCAAGATGACTGGCGAGTTCCAGCTGCCTTTTTACTATGAGAAGGACCAGCGCTGGCAGTACCAGCATCTAAAGTATGTACAGCGAGTGGACATCGCTGACCTTCGAGCTCGTCTGAAGGTGAGGTACGACATGGAGGGGACTGGTGTGGAGGGCGTGAATGTGAATGGGATCCCGCAGCTCACGCTGTCAGACGCAGCGGACAAGGTGGGGAAGTTCTACCCGGTGACAGATGGGGAAGGAGGCAGTGGCGAGGTGTTTAGCACGAACGCTGCCGCCGTGGAGTACCTGCATCTGGGGGACAACACGAGAGTGATGCTCGGAGCATGCAAGACAGAGGAGCAAGCACAGGACGCGCTGGACACTTATGGGGCCAGAAGAAACCCTCCAGTGCGCACATCCAAGACTCTCGGGACGTCGAAGACGGTCAGGGGGGATGAGGCAGGGCCATCTGGCTCCGCACCGCCACCATCTTCAGCACCGCTTCGTTTACGGCATCAAACCTGGCCCAACGGCGTCTTCGACCCTGCCATGTTGGAGTACCACGCTGCAGTGTTCCAGGGCACCTACGAGCCGGAGTCGCCCACTCGCAGCGAGAACACAGCTGGGGAAGCCAACTGGCTGGATCTGGGAGGGATCTCGGAGTTCATGGCGCTGCATGGACAGACGGTCTTCCTCATCCAGTACCGTTGCTTCATGGGCGAGATCGAGTTCCAGCTCGGGAAGCCCTTCGCGGAGCGAGGAAAGGGGGTGCACACGCAGCGACTCAGCAGCCAGATCCTGCACCAGTACGCTTCCTCCGCAGGAGTGGGACAAAGGGAAGAGTTTCTGCCTCTGGGTGGGCAGTCGAAAGGCTGCACGGGAGGACTCCTCGGCACCTTGCGGAAACATATGGAGCATCTGGTTGATCGCACTCAGCTCTTGGAGATCGCCAGAGGCCATTTGAGCGATGGCCCACGGCAGGGCACCCTACGGGTTTTCAAGACCCGTGCCAACGCCCGGTCCAAGGCCGTGTATTACCTCTTTGAGGACAATCGCTACTACAGTGAGCGGGGACCCAGCAGCATGGCGTTCACCTTGGAGTACCTCTCCTCAGGTACGCGCAAGTTCGACTGCTGCAGCTGGGAGACCTGGAACAAGGTGGCGGTGATGCACCGAGCACCATTGACTGCGTTCACATCCTCGGTGGGCCCGGCGTTGCTAGCTGAGGCACGTCGGGCAGAGGTGCAGGCGCGTCTTCGAAACGACTTCATGAGGTGCCTGGACCCAATCGAGGGAGGGGATGCAGGAAGTGAGGAGGGAGATGGCAGCATCTCAGGATACTCTTCCGACCTCGCGGCTGTTGAGGGTGTGAGCACTCACACGGGTCGCACCAGAACACCGTCGCCGCTGACAGAGGATGAAGACAGCGTGGAGGTCATCGGTGAAAGACTGGTTGGGCTGTCTGCCAGTTTGGCGCAGGGGCAGGCCGAGGTCGCAGCAAGCCACCTCACCATGGCGGCTCTCTCGGAATCGATACAGGCACGTCAGGCGATCATCAGAGAATATGAAGAACGAACTCGTGCTGCCCACGCAACTGCGAGGATGAGCACGCTTGGGCCAGACTGCCCGGGGCTTGATGGTCGTGATGGCACGCGAGCCACGCCCACGCCGGCACCCTACTCTGGCCGAGTTCTCGGTGGGATATCGACCATGGGCTTGGAGTGCAACATGGCACAGAGACCTGAGCACCAGTCAATCAACGACATTCTGAGATCCCCGGCACATTCCGTCTGCACGCAGCAGACTGAAGCCGTGCCTCCAGCTGCACAAGAGCAGGACTCCGTTTCGTACGTGCCATCAACCCCGAGCTCTACAGCACCCAGCAGCCCGGAGCGTTCCAGTGGCTTCGTTGCGCATGTCGACACTCGACCTTCAGGCCATCCTGCAGCGCGCCCGCAGAGTCCAACTGAGAGTGCCGCACAGCAGCGTTCACCACGGGCTGGTCAGCGCGGGAGGAGATCTCCGAGCCCCAGGGAAGGCGCTCATCGTCAGGACGCGGCTCGCGGTCGGCATGCCGGCATGGGCGCGTCGCGTGCTCCCCAGAGACGCCAAAGTTATGATGAGATCTGGGAGGAGAGGAGAAGGGAGAGCGCACTGGGGCCTTTTCAAGGGGGCACCGGGCCAGCTGCAGCCCGGCGCGCCCGTCACTGAGAAGCAGCCCCGGCGAAAAGCCGGGCACGCAGCCCGCCAATGATAGGCGGGCGAAGCGCACTCAGGTGTGCTTCCTGCTCATGGGGGTGTTCGTGCGCTTGCATTGGCCGCAGCTGCCTCATTTTGCAGTGATGGCAGTATGGGTGGCTATGGAGGTATTCAGATTTCTTGGTGAGGTCGTCGCCTGCTGGGCATTCCACGCTGAAGCGCCCCGCAGAGCCATGGCGCGCGCATTGTGGGCTGTGCGCGCAACGCCACTCGAGCCATGGGCACATCAACAGGCGCCTCTGCGAGTGCTGTTGGAGCTGGCCAGGCACCTACTGCTGATGACCAAGGGTGCTCTTGAGGTAGCAGGGCTCCACCACGCTCGGCGTGGGCTGTGGTACGTGCCATTGATACGGTTCTGCCTCGCCATGCTCGCCATGCACTTCACGCACATGGTCGGCACTCTGGGGTGCGTCTTGACAGTTGGCGCCCACATTGTCCACCATGGGTTGCCATGCGCCGGCTCGATTCGAGATGGTGGCACATTCGCCGCGCTGAAGACTCAGGTGGGTCGCGCGCTGGCGGTCGCCCCGCGGATCTTGGCCGCAGGGCCGGCTACGCTGGCCGCTGTTCCGCGGCGCATGCAGAAGCCGCGCTTTGCCGCTCGACTGCGGCGCCTGCAGTTCACAGCCGCTTGCTACCAGGTGGCGCGCTGTGTCTATGTGATATCAGTCTTGGCGCTGGTGGCCTACGTGTCTGCGGGAGGAGGCCTGGGCCGTATGCAAGGGGGGTGGATGATGTTGACTTGCATACTGACCCTTCACCCTCCAGTTAAACCAGTGGGTACCAGCAGAATTTTGAAACTTTTGCTGCTGCTAGCGGTGGCTGCTTGGGTGGCCGCTGTGGCCCCTGGGGAGTTTCAGGGCGTGCTGACGATGGGATCGTGCTCGGGCTCGCCGACCAGATCTGCCAGGACCGCCTGGGAAGACCAGAGGTCTTCGCGCCAATGGGACACCGGATGGGAGGCTATGGTGGCAGAGCGGGACGAGGTGCTTCCGCACACGGTGCTGGACACGTTACAGCCAGGGGGCACGACCAGGGGCACCAAGGACGAGGCCGCGTGGCTGGACACCGAGCTCAATGCCACCTTTGGAGGACATCCCGAGTTCACCGAGGAGAATTGGGAGGAGATGCGCAACGTGGTAAGGTGGTGCAGCTACTGCTTCGCCAACAAGCCGCAGGACATCAAAGGCTACCATGGGGGCGCGACACATGCGACCTTCGCCATCCCTTTCAAGGACGAGACTAAGGTAGCTTACCAACGACCGAGGAAATACAGCCCGGGAGAGCAGGAGATCATCGACCTGCACTGCAAGGAACTGCTGGAATATGGCTTCATCGAGCCGGCTTCGCAGCACTGCAGACACGCCAGCAACGTGGTGGTTGCGGGGAAGAAGGATCACGACACTGGACAGTGGACCTCGACGAGATTCTGCGTCGACCTCCGGTCTACGAACCGGTTGTCGCTGAAGGATAACACGTTACCACATCGTCCAGAAGAGCTCTACCAGCGCGTGGCCAAGGCCAAGTTCAAGACTACCCTGGACGCGACCAAGGCGTTCCACCAGATTCCCATGACCACTGAGGAGGACAGGGACAAGACAGCGTTCTGGTGGGGCAACCAGCTTTATCGCTACACATCCATGCCGTTTGGAGCAGCTGGAGCAACCGCAGCCTTCATCAGGATCATGGACTACGAGCTGCGTCATCTGCAACACTGCACGGTGGCGTACGTCGATGACGTGTGCATATACTCAGACACCGCTGAGCAGCACATCAAGGATGTGGAAGCCGTGCTTCGCACTTTGGGGGATGCAGGGATACGTCTACATTCGGGCAAGTCGACCTTCGGGTCAGCCACGGTGGACTTCTTGGGCTACCGCATCGGCTATAACACCATTGGCGCGCAGGACATCAAGTGCAAGGCCATCCAAGAGCTGCCCAAGCCCGAGGATAAAACTGGAGTACGCTCCATCCTTGGACTCATGAACTATTACAAAGGTCTGGTGGGGGAACCCATGGGACCCAACTACTCAGAGATGGCACGACCATTGAACGACTTGCTCAGAAAGGAAGTGTTGGATGTCAAGGAAGCTTGGGGGAAGGATCAGGACCAGGCATTGCAAGCATTGAAGGATGCCCTGTGTTCGGGGAGATGTTTGAAGCCCATTGATTACAGCAAGCCCATCTTCCTCTACACAGACTGGAGCAACCATGGCATTGGCGCAGTGCTGGGACAGAAGGACGAGAATGGCGTAGAGCACATCTGTGTGGTCATCAGCCGCTCGCTGTCGAAAACCGAGAGACAGTACGCGAGCTTCCAGGGTGAGATGCTGGCGGTGGTGTGGGCCATCCGCACATTACGACAGTACCTGCACGGGATCCACTTCACGCTGGTCACCGACCATTCGCCGCTCACAACACTCATGGAGAAGGGGGACCTACAAGGTCAACACCTACGCTGGGCCATCAGCCTCCAGGAGTTTGAGTTCACGGTCCAGTACCGACCAGGTCCGAAGAATGAGAACGCGGATGTGCCATCCAGGTACCCACTGCCCAGCACCGCAGACGAGACTGGTGCCCGTTTGGATCGTGAAGGGGACCGAGCCAGGGAAGCGGGGCGTGCCGAGAGGCCAACGCGCTGTTTCGCAGACATCATTTGCTTGGAAGTAACCAGGGAGCCACCACTTGGTCCCGAAGTAAGCCCAGAAGCCCAGGTGGCCAACTACTGCGAGAACATGGC